>VXAB01006466.1:89025-110359 GCA_013399175.1 Odontophorus gujanensis
AATCTTTTGAATCACACGTTTCAGCTCTCCAAAATGTCATGTTTTATCTCTGAGTTTTCCTAATGATCACTTCATTGTCTGGGGATTTAGTTCCTTGTTAGCCTTTAGTCCTAAACAGCCCTGCTGAGCTCTGTTGTTTTCTAATTATTTTAAGCATATCAATTAAAGCTTCTCCTTAGTGTTTACATCAGAGACTCCTGTGCAAGAAATGGCAGAAACCCTCACAGAATGTCTTCAGCTCAGTTTGAAGACTAAGTGACAAAGGTCATTAAAGAAACAACTGAAAGAAAAGGGTTTCTCTCTACACACTGCTGAAAAGGGAAAGAAAACATAATGAGAAAACTACTCCAAAGCTTCACATTCTCAGTATTAACTGTAGCTCTTAAAAGCATCTAATTAAAAGAAAGTTATCCTAAGACAATTCTTTTAAATGGAAATATGGTAACACAGAAAAAGAAAGGGCTTCACACACACACACACACACACACACACACGCAAACATAATAAAAATAGTTATGATGACTAGTTGATTTTGTTTTGCTTAATTTATTGCAAATTTTTATTTAATGTTATAAAATTTGAAATTCATTCTAAGATTCAGGCTAGTGATATTTATATTTTGCACAGGATAGGGACATAGATAAGGATAGTATATATTTGCCACATACTATTGTCTCAGATAGAGACTAAAGCACTTCACACTTAATTTGTAGAGGAAGCCAAAAATATATTTATTGATATAAAATGGATGTCAGATGGTAATTTGAACAATATTGACAGCAGTTTAGCAAGATTCAAAGTCTCGTTACTAGATATCCTTGACTATTTGCCACGAAGAGGGCACGTGTGGGGGTGCATAATGAATCTAAGATCAAGTCTTACTGAAGCTAGGATAGCTTAAAAACAATAAACCATTTACCAAGGATCTGTCAGCAAGGCATCGCCACATCCCAGATAAATCTTTATGCAAGCACTGAGTAACCTCAAAAGATGTCCCTGCTCAAAGATAGATTCTACTGTACAGCCAGCTGCTTGCAAGAGCTCTCAAGGAGTTTCTCTTGCTGCTTTCTATTTATGAGGTAAGATGACTGACAAATAGTTATACACCTTAAGTTTGGATTTATTGACCCAGGTGTCTGTTATCAGTTCTTTGAGCATCTCTTGTCTTCTGATGGGACTGCTTTGCATGAGACAATATGATGGTTGTTAATTGTCTCCATGCCACGAAGAGGGCACGGAACGTGTGGGGGTGCATAATGAATCTAAGATCAAGTCTTACTGAAGCTAGGATAGCTTAGAGGGAAGGACAAGGAGTGCACCCTCACAAAAGACAAAAAAGTATTTCTATCATTTTTTCCATTCATGGGAAATCCTCTTGTCTTCTGATGGGACTGCTTTGCATGAGACAATATGATGGTTGTTAATTGTCTCCATGCCACGAAGAGGGCACGGAACGTGTGGGGGTGCATAATGAATCTAAGATCAAGTCTTACTGAAGCTAGGATAGCTTAGAGGGAAGGACAAGGAGTGCACCCTCACAAAAGACAAAAAAGTATTTCTATCATTTTTTCCATTCATGGGAAATCCTCTTGTCTTCTGATGGGACTGCTTTGCATGAGACAATATGATGGTTGTTAATTGTCTCCATGCCACGAAGAGGGCACGGAACGTGTGGGGGTGCATAATGAATCTAAGATCAAGTCTTACTGAAGCTAGGATAGCTTAGAGGGAAGGACAAGGAGTGCACCCTCACAAAAGACAAAAAAGTATTTCTATCATTTTTTCCATTCATGGGAAATCCTCTTGTCTTCTGATGGGACTGCTTTGCATGAGACAATATGATGGTTGTTAATTGTCTCCATGCCACGAAGAGGGCACGGAACGTGTGGGGGTGCATAATGAATCTAAGATCAAGTCTTACTGAAGCTAGGATAGCTTAGAGGGAAGGACAAGGAGTGCACCCTCACAAAAGACAAAAAAGTATTTCTATCATTTTTTCCATTCATGGGAAATCCTCTTGTCTTCTGATGGGACTGCTTTGCATGAGACAATATGATGGTTGTTAATTGTCTCCATGCCACGAAGAGGGCACGGAACGTGTGGGGGTGCATAATGAATCTAAGATCAAGTCTTACTGAAGCTAGGATAGCTTAGAGGGAAGGACAAGGAGTGCACCCTCACAAAAGACAAAAAAGTATTTCTATCATTTTTTCCATTCATGGGAAATCCTCTTGTCTTCTGATGGGACTGCTTTGCATGAGACAATATGATGGTTGTTAATTGTCTCCATGCCACGAAGAGGGCACGGAACGTGTGGGGGTGCATAATGAATCTAAGATCAAGTCTTACTGAAGCTAGGATAGCTTAGAGGGAAGGACAAGGAGTGCACCCTCACAAAAGACAAAAAAGTATTTCTATCATTTTTTCCATTCATGGGAAATCCTCTTGTCTTCTGATGGGACTGCTTTGCATGAGACAATATGATGGTTGTTAATTGTCTCCATGCCACGAAGAGGGCACGGAACGTGTGGGGGTGCATAATGAATCTAAGATCAAGTCTTACTGAAGCTAGGATAGCTTAGAGGGAAGGACAAGGAGTGCACCCTCACAAAAGACAAAAAAGTATTTCTATCATTTTTTCCATTCATGGGAAATCCTCTTGTCTTCTGATGGGACTGCTTTGCATGAGACAATATGATGGTTGTTAATTGTCTCCATGCCACGAAGAGGGCACGGAACGTGTGGGGGTGCATAATGAATCTAAGATCAAGTCTTACTGAAGCTAGGATAGCTTAGAGGGAAGGACAAGGAGTGCACCCTCACAAAAGACAAAAAAGTATTTCTATCATTTTTTCCATTCATGGGAAATCCTCTTGTCTTCTGATGGGACTGCTTTGCATGAGACAATATGATGGTTGTTAATTGTCTCCATGCCACGAAGAGGGCACGGAACGTGTGGGGGTGCAAATGGATGTCAGATGGGCACTGAGTAACCTCAAAAGATGTCCCTGCTATCAGTTCTTTGAGCATCCATTTTGAGACAATATGATGGTTGTTAATTGTCTCCATAAACCTTGATTGTTATCAGTCACAAGGACAAGGTCTTTTGTACAAAATGACCAGGCTAGGGGGAGGGAAGGACAAGGAGTGCACCCTCACAACTGCCCAAAAAGTATTTCTATCATTTTTTCCATTCAAGGGAAATCCTCTTGTCTTCTGATGGGACTGCTTTGCATTTACCTGGGTTTGTTTGTTTGAATCCTTCTCAGGGATAATTGGGAAGAGTTTATAACAAGAATATCCATGTTAGGGAAGAAAAAGGTCTGTAGTGCCTAGAATATCATACACTGATTAGGACTACATTTTTGCATAGGGTAAAAAGAAAAAAGTATACTAATATACATCTCATGATGTAGAGTCCCTGTGGAAATATGAGGTTTAGGGTTGTACCCACATTTTTGTATTTAATGGACCTTAATGGGACTTTCTTCCATTAATTCTGCTAATAGCTTTTTGAACCGATTTATATTTTGGCATCCATAACATACTGCAACAATGAGTTACACAATTCAATTAGGTACAATCTACACTTCCGGGTTACATTTTACCAGGATGCTCTCAAATNATTTGAAATTCATTCTAAGATTCAGGCTAGTGATATTTATATTTTGCACAGGATAGGGACATAGATAAGGATAGTATATATTTGCCACATACTATTGTCTCAGATAGAGACTAAAGCACTTCACACTTAATTTGTAGAGGAAGCCAAAAATATATTTATTGATATAAAATGGATGTCAGATGGTAATTTGAACAATATTGACAGCAGTTTAGCAAGATTCAAAGTCTCGTTACTAGATATCCTTGACTATTTGCCACGAAGAGGGCACGTGTGGGGGTGCATAATGAATCTAAGATCAAGTCTTACTGAAGCTAGGATAGCTTAAAAACAATAAACCATTTACCAAGGATCTGTCAGCAAGGCATCGCCACATCCCAGATAAATCTTTATGCAAGCACTGAGTAACCTCAAAAGATGTCCCTGCTCAAAGATAGATTCTACTGTACAGCCAGCTGCTTGCAAGAGCTCTCAAGGAGTTTCTCTTGCTGCTTTCTATTTATGAGGTAAGATGACTGACAAATAGTTATACACCTTAAGTTTGGATTTATTGACCCAGGTGTCTGTTATCAGTTCTTTGAGCATCCATTTTGAGACAATATGATGGTTGTTAATTGTCTCCATAAACCTTGATTGTTATCAGTCACAAGGACAAGGTCTTTTGTACAAAATGACCAGGCTAGGGGGAGGGAAGGACAAGGAGTGCACCCTCACAACTGCCCAAAAAGTATTTCTATCATTTTTTCCATTCAAGGGAAATCCTCTTGTCTTCTGATGGGACTGCTTTGCATTTACCTGGGTTTGTTTGTTTGAATCCTTCTCAGGGATAATTGGGAAGAGTTTATAACAAGAATATCCATGTTAGGGAAGAAAAAGGTCTGTAGTGCCTAGAATATCATACACTGATTAGGACTACATTTTTGCATAGGGTAAAAAGAAAAAAGTATACTAATATACATCTCATGATGTAGAGTCCCTGTGGAAATATGAGGTTTAGGGTTGTACCCACATTTTTGTATTTAATGGACCTTAATGGGACTTTCTTCCATTAATTCTGCTAATAGCTTTTTGAACCGATTTATATTTTGGCATCCATAACATACTGCAACAATGAGTTACACAATTCAATTAGGTACAATCTACACTTCCGGGTTACATTTTACCAGGATGCTCTCAAATGTTTATGTTTTGAATGTTGAATAATATCTCATAAATCACTTTCTCCCAGCCCTTCATGACTTAAAGGAGGACAATAGGAAAGATGAGGAGGGACAATTTTCAGAGTGCAAGGATAGGACAAGGTTTAATGGTCTCAGTTATAAGAGGGTAGATTTATAGAAGATATTAAGAAGAAATTATTTATTGTGATGGTGGTGAGGCTCTGAAACAGGTTGCCCAGTGGTGCTGTGGATGCCCCATCCTTGGAGGTGTTCCCAGCCAGATTGGATAGGGCCCTGGACAGCCTGATTTAGTGAGAGGTATCTGTACCTGTATGAGGGAGTTTGGAACTAAATGGCCTTTAAGGTCCCTTCCAACTCAAATAACTCTATGATTCTTCAGTCACAATACATGCTAAGTTTCAGCTTATGTGACATATTACATGAGCGAAGTGGACATCTATAATGCATAGGATGGTTCATTCAATCTCTAGGTTACAGTTTTCATTAATCCACAGATGTAAGCAAAAAACAAATTACCAATCATATTCAATTCTTCTTTTTTAATTTATTTATTTATTTCTGTGAAAGAATTGGATGTACAGAAAGCATGAATGTGAAGTATTACTTTTCTATGCTGTTCTGAACTCTTCAACAATAGTCTTTATTTCCTATATCCATTGTTTTACCTACATTCACTATGTGAAGGCCTTGTGTTACTCATCTGTACATATTGTAGCATTTAGCTCTTTACAGTCTGTGTATAGTTTTTATCTAGCATATGGTAATTATCCTCTGGAAGGATGATGTTGGCTAGGTTAAATTTACTGAAAAACACAGCAGAAATTTACTAGTGAGATTAAAAAGCTAATAAAGTTGTAAAATGTAGATCATACATATACTTGGCAATTATGCTGCCAGTCCGTGATTAGATTTCCATACAGAAAAGATATGAGTGCTGCATAGCAGATACTACAGACATTAAATAAATAATAAACTCTAGACACATATTTGCAAATTAAAAAGTACTGTTTTTTACCAAAAACATAAGCTATTGATTTAGAACAATGTGAAAATAGATGAGTATTTTTAGCAGAAAAGGTGTTCTTGCACAGAAATTATGTATGAAAATCATTTTACTACTTGACATAGTTATAGTTCATTAATATTTTTCAATCTGAAAAAAATAGTGTAAAATAAGACTATTATTTTATTGTAAGAGAAAGATTTCATACCCAATTTCATAATCTGACATTCTGATATTTATTCAAATATTTCATAGAATCATAGAACCACAGAATTGTAGGAGTTGAAAGGGACCTCTAGAGAGCCTCCAGTCCAACCCCCTGCCAAATCAGGCTCCCTAGACCAGGTTGCACAGATAGGCCCCCAGGTAGGTCTTGAACATCTCCAGAAAAAAGAGATTCCGTCACCTCTCTTGGCAGCATGTTCCAGTACTCCAGCATCCTCACTGTGAAGAAGTTCCCATGCACATTTGTGACCATTTCTCCTCATCCTTTTGCCACATACTGTTAGGGAGAGTCCTGCCTTGTCCCTTTGCCTCCTGCACCTTAGATACATATAGACATGGATCAAATCCCGAGTCTTCTTTTTCCAAGGCTGAACAGACCAAGGTCACTCAGCCTTCCCCCATAAGAGAAGTGTTCCACGCCCTTTATCATCTTTGTGGCTCTCCGCTGGACTCTTTCAAGGAGATCCCTGTCTTTTTTGTACCAGGTAGCCCAAAACTGGACACAGTACTCCAGGTGAGGCCTCACCAGGGCAGAGTAGAGGGGAAGAATCAGTGTGACTATTCTTAATGCACCCCAGGGTACCATTGGTCTTCTTGGCCACCAGGGCACACTGTTGGCTTATGGCCAGCCTGTCATCCACCAGGTCAACCAGGTCCTTCTCCTCAGAGATCATCACCAGTAGATCAACCTCCAACCTGTACCGGTGCATGCAGTTATCCCTGCCTAGGTGTAAGACTCTGCACTTGCTCTTGTTAAACCTCATTTGGTTCCTTTTGGCCCAGCTCTCCAGCCAGTCCAGTCTTGCAGAGTACCTTCGTAGCAGTCCAGTCTTGCTGAGTACCTCCACAATGTTGTATGTTATGTGATGTATGCTAGAAGTACCACTAGAGGGCGTTAAAAACACCATAAAAAATTGCTAATACCAATGGCAATGCTTCAAAACACCCTGTTGGGAAACGATGAAAAGATTGACAGGGAGAGAAAGAAAAAACATACAGGACCTATACAATATGTGCTCACAGAAATCTAACAGAACTGATGATGACGAAGGTCTGGAGCTAACAATATGTGACAGCTTCCACAGAGAAGACAAGAGTTAATACTGAATTTTATGTCAGCACTCAGATAATTAGCTAATTTACATATCTCAGCCTGTAGGCCATCTACTTAATGACTGGCGAATTTTATAAAAAGAGAACACAAATTATGTTGCATACTGCACCTAAAGATCAAATGGTGATCTTTAACTTCATTGAAGATAATAGAAGCAGCAGTGGGTAGCAAACGTTTTACTATCACCAGTAAAAGTAAGGAATTTGTTGAGAGGTCTTTGTAAGCTGTACAGAAGGGCAAAACAAAGGGTGCCTGCAAACATCCAAAAAAGCAGAGATCTCATTTTTCCTGTAACTGTTAAGACATTTTTGCTACATATCAGTTCAGCTGTGCAGTGGAACAAAAGACACAAAAGAAAAGGCACCTTGTAGGTAACAAGGTCTGTCAAGTATTGTCACGTAAAGAAAAGTATGCTAAGTTTTCCTGAAGGCTTACCTCTGTACTGGAGGATTTTCTTCACTGCATTCTCTGATTTATCTTAGGAAAGAAATAAAAAAAAAAACAAAAAAACAAGAAATGTTACCATTGGTGAAGTCACAACATTTCTTTTTAAAGTCTCAAAGTCCTAAAGGGTCACATGAAATGAACCTCCCTACCATGGTTTGCTCTGCCTAGAGGGATCATATAAAAGATTTATCTACTGTGAAGAGATATTCTTTAAGGGAGCAATGCCCCTCAAAATCATTTTATTTCACTTCTGGTTTGAAAAGGTCTTTATACAAACATGTTATACAGGACAAAGCCAAAGAGAGCTCAGCCTTTTAGGCCAGCAGTTCAAGGAGGAGGACCATGAATACCTCACATAGGAGAGAAGAGATACAAGAAAATGCAAGCCAGCCATAGCTGAAGGAGTAAAAAATAATAATAATAATAAATAATAATAATAATAATAATAATAATAAATTATTTATAAAGGTTTTTTATAATGTGAGAAACAAACCGAATTAAAGTTGTGAACACAGACTTTCTCAAAGCTCAGGTTAGCTGTGAAATTCAAATTTTGACATGCACATTGTACCTTTCACTGTCACAAATGACATTAAAAAATTTCCTTGCAAATACTGAAATGTATGAAAAGATGAATATCATATGGATTAATTTAGTATTACGTTTTAACATATCACCTTTCAAACAAAAATATATTTATCATCATTTCTTCATTGAAATTCAGCTAATTTTTGAAGAGATTTAAAGATGTGGGGAAAATTCTCATAAGGTTTGACACCTTTTTCTACATTCTTGTAATTAATGATATAATCTGTTAAAGTGTATGTTTTCAAATGCATTTTCCTAACATTATAGACGACACATTCTTACAAGTTTTGCACATAATTTATCAGAGAGTACAGCTAGGCTTACCTCTTTCCGATCCTTTGAAAAACCTGGGTTCAAATACAGCACCCAGCAGAGCACTGTGACTGACAAGACAGCTTTCAGCTGGTGAGAAACTTGCCTGAGAAAGAGATGCAGATCTCTTTCTTCTCCTTACATTATTCTGATTTTTTTTTTTTTTTTTTTAATGTTTCAGTGCTGGCTTCATTCTGTTTCAAAGTTCAAAATCTTACAGGAGGCTCAAACATTTCCATTTGAAATGCATGGTGCTGTTAAGGTGACCACATTCCTTGAACCAAATTAAGTGACGACCACCTGAACAAAATTTTATTTTTGGGGCTGCTTTAGGAATGCACAAATTCCTGTAACACGCATAACTTAACTTACCATAAGCCACATTTGAAAAAATAATATATGTAGCAGTAACACATACAGTAATAAACATATTACATATGCTATATATCATTTATGAAGCAATTTACAATAACATTATTTTTCATGTTAAGCTCGGTTATGACTGCAATTATATGCAGCTGTACCTGGGTTTACACTAGGAAAAAATAGTTTTTCCTAAATCATTTAGAAAAACATGGACAGAAAGAATATTAAATGTTTTAAAGAGTTGCTAAATGCATGATTGAAAATGGATATTAGCCTACAATCTAATATGAAGCTATGTAACTTGTAGATGTTCTATCCTTAATTTATCTATACAAAATTTCATACAAGCATTTCCCATCCAGTTTTTACGACGTTTTCAAAGTCCTAGCAATCCTCATGGTTTTCTATAAAATTCTTCTTGTAAGAGTAAGTAGTTCAGTCTGACACTAGTAATTAGGTTTGTGCAAAACAAAACAGGAAATCACATTTAAAAACTGCTGTTTACCACTGAGTAACAGCAGTGTCCATTTTCTCCATCTTGGTGTGCTTTTAGATGAACTTTCATTTATGATCCACTAATAACATCCATTCTTTGTTGCAGCAGTTACAGCTTCTTTCAACAAATTCATTATGTCATAAATATAAGACCAGATATGTATGATAATTCAGACAACTTATATTTATATCACTTTCAAAGAATAGAAAATATTTCGAGATTTTTCAAACTATAATACAAAGATAAACATCCTGCCATCCTCACTATAGCTGCATATTTTATTAAGAAAAAATAGAGTACATCCTGTAATTTAAAAATTCTTACAAAGATAAGAAAAAATACATAGAAATCTTTCATTATCAAAGCTTAAAGTTCAGCTGGTACTAGGTCATTTATTTACTGTGGTATATTCATGAACATAAGAGCTGGAAAACTAACTAGAATCTCTGAAGCATTGTTTTTTTCCCAGAAGATTTTAGATTCAGTGGTGTTTCTCCAAAGTGAAGATTAGTACTATCATGCACAAGGGATGATACATTACCACTGCAGAAAACATTTTATTGCAGTATGTTCTGAATATTTTATATAAATACATATAATCCTAATGCAGATTCATTCTTGTCTTAATGATAATCAAACATTCAGTTGACTATTTTTGTTGCTTAGAAGTCAACATCTATTAGTTTTGCCGATATTCTCATGGAGGCAGCAAGTCACAGAAAAGAATATGCAATCTTAACTTGATCTTAAATCATCTCAAGAGAAACAAGTATATTTTGGCTAATGTTGTGAGGATTTTAGTTACTTTTTTTTTTTTTTCCAACCAAGGATATTTAATGATTGCTCAGTCTTAAAAACAACAGTTTAACTGTAAAACAATAGCTTTGAAGAACTGTGGCTAACACTGCAAGATATTTGTTGTTTCGATGGATCCTTTTCTGTTCTTTTTGATATTTTCCCAGAACAGCAACAACATCAGTTTCAAGATTTTCATGCTGAGAAGCTATATTAAATTATTTTAAATAATACTCTATTTATATGCAGGGCTAAAATTGCAAAGGTTATTTAAGCAACTAAAAGCTACCTCTGCATGTGCAGTAGTAACATTTATGTCAATTAACACTGTCTTTACCATTCCAGGCCAACTTAAGTCATTCATCTTATCAAGTGCAAAGTCTTGTCTTTCCTTTATGAGAAGTTTCTATCACTGCCAGACTTATAATCCTCTTTCCAATAATTTCTAACATTACATTTGTACTGCAACTTGTTAGATTTACCCTTTACCACATTAAAATCTGTGTGTCATATAGCTAGTATACATCCCATTAAAACTACATGGAAGAAAATTCTCATTAGAAACCAAAAGGACAACTGCATGGAATTATCCCACTTTTAGTTGTTGTGGAAATATATTTCAAACGTACAGTTTTGCATTTCATCTGTGGGTAGAGTCTACACTGAGTTTGTAAATAAATGTAATATATTTTTCTTTAAAATACTTTTTATTGTTGTGAAGCAAATATCAGCTGAAGATCCATTACTCAGAGTTTCTTGAGTGTATCAGAAATTCATTCTCAGTCATTCCAACTCCACCTGACCCAACTGTCTTCAGGTAGAAATTACAATCAGAAGAACTGAGACCTTAGATTTGATGGAAGTGTTTTCCATGATGGATTTGCCCTAAAACTGTTAACTAGGTTATATCCAGGATGAAAGGAAGCTCCTTTCATTTGTTCATTTGTTTGTTTGTTTTCTATCTTTACAGTATTGTCATTAGTCTCAGACCTTGAAAAGGCACAAAGGCACAGCACAACCTTTCTATGGCTGGAATTTTCCATGTGTAAGCAACCAAGTCTTCAGAAAATTTTTCAGAAAAAAAATCGTTAAGATCTATACCTTCTCATTGTCATGGTACTAACTGGACCCATAGCCTATATGTAACCAGTGGTTAATTGGTATTCTGATAAGAATAGATTTCACTTGTTTTCTGCATTGAATGTCTTTTCCTTATAATGCTTGCAAATATGAAAAGAATCGATTGGATGACATTACTCAAAATTGTCAAACAAACAAAACATGTTGCTTTTGTTTTCGAACGTTTAGGTTATTTATTTTAGAAAACTATTTCCTTACTCAATTCCTTACATTCATCATAGAGCAAGAATAAATGACAGTCATGTAAAACACAGGAGGAAAAGTCACCTTGAAATTGGTTTATGGCAGATAGCTGGAAGACTCCAGTATAAAAGTTCAGGACTTAGAGATATAAAACTAGAGTACAGTAGTTTGTATTGCATTTTTAATAAAAGAAGAAACATCAGGCATCATTATCCTGTTGTCGTTTGTCACCTATTATCTGAAAATCGAGCTCTGAAGGAATTGAACTGCAAACTTTCTGATTTTCCCTGTTATCTGCTTTCTGTATGAGTATGGGAGAATAGAGGTGATAGTGCAAATTCTCAAAATTGTTCATTGATTCTGCAACTGAAATTATAAGAATATGCTTAGAACAAACCTCTTTTACACAAAGTTGTCTTTCATAACCTTTCTACCTATGAGATTATCCTACAGCAATGTGCTCAGGGACCAATAAGCAGGAATTCTGTCTTCATTTCTGCAGAGAGCAGAGGTGACACAACCCTGTCTGTCATCCTCTCCCATTCTCTCCCTAAATATTTTGGAAAAAACTGTCGCTATAGTACATTCAGAATATAAGCACTCTGAACACTGCATAAAGATCCGATTTCTGGAACAAATCTAACACTGAAACCGCACAGAAGCCTCACATTTTGCCACGTTTTTTAACAAGTACTTTGTTCGCACAGAGACCATGATTTTTTAAGACATTGTTATTTGTAAGCTCATTCAGATTTTTCAGAAGAAAAAAGGAAGGAAATTGTCAGAATTACTCATCAACTTTTTAGTCCAAAACAATTTTTAAAACATTGACATTTCAGCCACAAGTTATTATAAAAAAAGAAAAGGAAAAAACAAAAACAAAAACAAAAAAACCACAACCAATAACTGTCAAGAGGATTTCTTCACAAAATGGCATCTGAGCCAATATGATCTGTAAACCTGGGTTTTTTGTTGTTACTAGTTTGATAACACCTACATAAAGCAAAGTTAACATTATTAAGTTTTTTAGTAACATCTCACAATGAGTGCATCTTTTAGACCAAATTCAGATCAGCAGTTTCCATGTTATGACTGTTGCTTATGTACATTTGCACATCTTCTAGAATGGTAATTTAAGGAAAAAAAATAGACAATATATCATCCCCATTGTCTGCCATTCATTTTTATTACTGGATTTCTTTTCTGTGAGTTCAAGTTTAGAAATCTACAGTAATTACACCAAGACATGAGAAAGTCCCACACAGCAACACACTGAAGTCTAAAATCACACCTCCAGAATACAGATGAAGAGGAAAAATAAGAACAAGAAAACAAATATACCAATATTACATACTGCTGCCATCCCCTTGGTGGGCTATATGATACTACTTCATGAATAAAGATGGAGTAAACTACATTTGTAGCATAATAAGAAAAGGTAATTAGTGCCATCTATTCACCACAGTTAGAATTTGACTAGAACAATTTGATTACTTTTATCACATTTTAAACTTTGAGTAAGATTTTCAGCTCTGTAATCCAGTTAGTGGTGAAGTGTAGAGAATATAAGTCAGCTTCCCAATATGATTGATGAGTATGTGCTGTGCAGGATAGGAGCTGCAAAAAAAAAAAAAATACAGAACTCATAATATAGACACTGTCAGCCTTCTTTAAAACAAATCTCTTCTAAATCAGTTTGAATCTTTCAGTCAGACTAAAGTATGAGCTTAGTGTCTTTCTGAACAAACAGGAAATGGAAAAGTATTCATAGGAAAGAGGTGCCTATTTTTTGGGCTTAAACTTAGCTCTATGATCTTTCTGATATACATTTATTATTTATATTTTACTAACTGCTGCATCTTGCTGAGAACTGGGCTCTAGCCATGCTGAGCTCTGTACAAACATAGCGGTAATTACAGTGATAGACTACTTCAAATTCAAAGATGAATTTATTGACAAAAGGTTGAATGGTATACCATAAGACAATGAAAGCAAATAGATTTAAACATCAGACCCAAATTTTCATTATTGCTCACATCAAAGTAGTTTTGGTAATGAGCCAGAGAGTTTGCAATAGGGGCACAAAATATCATTCCTCACTAACTAGCACTCCCATGGTTAGCCTCTGTCTAAGTGATCCAGTGCAAGGTTCAAGATTAATTTACCGTTCCCTCTTGTGAACACTAAAATTCAACTCCATCCAGATCTTCAACTTAATCCCAAGCAGTAATAGCAAAGATAACGCAAGTAGGAAAACCACTTAATCTCTTTAAAGAAGGAATGATATTTAATGATCTGTCCGCTGCACACTTGCGATGAACAGAAGGCCCAGGAAATCATCTGTTATTATCCAAACCCCATGAGCGGAATATTTTGCAGAAAGATTATATGGGCCTGAGCTTTGTTTAGCATGCTTTCAAACTTCTATATCTTTTTGGTGGTTTATTTTTATTTCCTGCAAAATTCAGGTTATTAAAGGATTTGGTGTTGGTGATGATGATGATGATGATAGAGATTATTATTGTTTTATTCTAAGAAGGAAGATTTTTCTATGGTTGACAATCAGGAAGTTTTTCCTAGATAATGAGATAACTAGATATATTGCATCTTGTTATGAATAATCATACTGTTTTCTGATATGATTTTTTTAATAAACATTCATGTGGTGTGTAGTTTTGCTCTGATAATATAGCTTTATGTACCAGAATGCAAATCATATTTCTTATAAAATATTTAAAATGCTGGGGGATTACTCTTTTTATATTTAATTTCCACCCACAGTGTTTTGCAAACTTCCTTATGACAAGATTTTTCTTCTTTTTCATATATGTTGCAGAATATAAGGAGTTACATATTTCCTGTTATTTTCCCTCGTGCTCTGTGATTCTCCTTCCAAAAAGATTGTTTTTTGTTTTTGATTTTGATTTTGTTTTTTTTTTTTAAAAAGACAGTGTGGGCAAGTAATTATCTAGGAAGCAAAATGGGTGTATTTAAATAAAATCCTTATTTAGATCAGACCTTTGCCCTAACAATACTCCAAATTCACAGCTTCTTTGTGTTTACTTGTCCCTACATCTGCAGGGAACCTTATGTCCTTGACAAGTAATTTGGTCCATCCTGTTATCTATAGCACAGGGTTTCACTGCACAGGGGTTCAGTTCACTGAATCCAGAAGATTCAAACTCTTTAATCCTCTGGAACATCAAGTATGTGTATATTTACCTTGAGGAGATATTTAAACAGGCAATTTAGGTATTAGTGTTATTTTCCATTCAAAGTTATGAATGTTGTTTTTAAAGCATAAAAATATCACTACTATCCTGAACTGGGGACAGTTATTCCCTTTTTTGAAATGAGATATTGATGCCCTGATTAATTTAAGTGCCAAGCTAAAAATTCAAGAATAAATATGAAATGCACCTGTTAATAAAATGAAAATTCAAAACTTCATTTCTTGATCCAAATATCATACATTATTTTATAGCTTTTATTTACATTTTATAATGCTTACTGATTTTATCACATAGTTCCTCAGCAAGTTTAGGACTACCATTATCCCTGACGTACAGATTAAATAGTAATATTCACTGACTTAGGTGATTAGGCATCTGATGTAAAAATGAAGTCTTCAAAGCTGATACACTCTTGTCTTTTATCTCCAGAGGTGTTTGATGATTGTCACAAACAGGCTGGTTTGAGACAAATGGAGCAGTAGGACCCATGGACCCATGCACAGGGAAAGAGGAACGGGAAAAGGGAAAGAGCAGGGAGATGGGCCTAAAAACCAAACGGTAGCAACAATCAGAGGAGGAAAGCTAATTTATTAATAAATATTAGAATTCAAAATAACACAATATACTACAATATAATTGGAATTAAGTTTAATAAATCAAATAAAATGAGAGTGTCCAAAAACCAAAGGCCTTACTCTAATACTAAAGGCAAGATGCCGAGGGAGCTCACACAATGCCTGATGATCCAAAAGGGAAAAGAGAGATCTCGTGACTTGGCAACAGTTTTATCTTTACCTCTGAATGGAAAACAGAACAACGCAAAGGAACACAAAGTCCTCTAGGGTACGTAGTTCTTCTCTTCTGAGACAGGTATACCCAGAGCTATCGATGACCCACAGAACTGGAGCATAAACTCTTTAATTTCCAGTGCAGTAGATGATGTTGTGATGTGGAATACCAATAACAAAATATCATAAAACCAAGATAATGATTTTCATTCCCTTTGGCCTTGATCTTTCCTTCATTAAGAAAAGAATTGTCTTCAACAGGCAAGGATGCAAAGGCAGCTGTCTCAGAACAGTTTCCATGGAGAGGGATAGAGCAGCAGAAAAGCTATTTCTTCAGCAAAAGAGAAAGCCATTATTTTTAGCTTTAAACAAATTTTACAATTCTGGTTGTAGACCTCATGAGGTGGATAGTAACATTAGACAGTCTAAAGAGGGGATCCAAACACTGTGGTAACAGGTTTTCAAGATCACAGGGGTTGAAATGAACCTCAAGAGATCATCAACTACAACCCCCTTGCTAAAGCAGGTACCCTACAGTAGGTCACACAGGTAGGCGTCCAGAATATCTCCGCAGAAGGAGACTTCACAACCTCTCTGGGCATCCTGTTCCAGTGCTCCGTCACTCTTATCATAAAGAAGTTCTTCTGCATGTTAGTACAGAACTTCCTATGTTCAAGTTTTAGACCAGTACTCCTTGTTCAATCACTACACACAACCGAGAAGAGCCTGGGCTCATCCATTTGCCTCCCACGTCTTTTGATATTTACAAACATTAATCAAAACTCCTCTCAGTCTTCTTTTATCCTGGTTGAACAGACCCAGGTTGCTCAACATTTCTGCATACAGGAGATACTTCAGGATCTTTATCATCTTTGTGTCCTTCTGCTGAACTCCTGCTACGAGAGCCCTGTCTTTGAACTGAGGAGCCCAGAACTGGACACAGGTCTCCAGACATGGTATCACCAGGCCATTGTTTTAAAACAGTCCCTTTTCTCTCTATGGTCCTATGATTTGATATAAATATATTTTGATATAAATATATTTGTGCCTCAGTAACATACAGTGTTTTGGAACTCACCATTAAAAGTTATGGGAAGCATTCAAGGGGACATGAAGATAAAAATCAAGTGTGCAAGAAAAAATAGCTATACATTAATTGTTGTGGTAGGAAATTAATCCACTTCTAAGTCAATGGTCATTCTTTGGGTAAACCTCAGTACTGACCAACATACTGGTTGAAATAAACTGGAGAAACAAACTACATTTTGCCTTTTTCTGAAGAACATTACTAGCAAGATAAAAGAAAATAGAAACTGTCAATGATTCTCTCTGTGACTTCAGATTTTGACCCAAGGACTTTCTTATTTTCATTACTCAGATTTTCCACTTCACTCAAATATTAATACAAAAAGAAATGAGCCTTTTTTAATGCTGAATTAATGTTTTAAATACTCCAGAGCATTAAAACACTGATCCAATGTTTTAGGGTATAGTAGCTGAAAAAGAGAATAAAATGTCAATTAGTATAACGTAAGTCAATAGAGCATGTGATATGGCTGGGAAAAGATTATAAAGAATTAATAACACAGAGGTATCTGCAGGTGCAGGTGGGACAAACCTCAATAGGCAGCATAACGTACTCCTTTTCAGAACAGACCATAGGACTGCAAAGGAAGTGAGCACCATAATGGGTCACTGAAGAAATTGTGGTGCCCAGGTGCCCATGCAATCTGGTGCAGTTGGCTGCCACTGGATTGCCTGGGAATCTTGCCAGGACTGTGTTCACTGCAAGTCAATTTTTTTTTTTTTTTGTATGAGTAATGAAATGATTATACTTCCCTATACATCTCTGGGATCAGTTTGGAAAAGCTATATACCATTGAGCTCTCCCAATATCTAAAGTAACAATGTAAAATGAAAAACTCTATGTAGTCCAAAAAAGAAAAAGAGAGAGAGAGAGAGAGAGAGAGAGAGAGAGCTGGAAACACAACCACCCGAATCTTTGATATTCAGTCATTCAATATTTTCATTCTTTTCTTTTCTTTTAATAAAGGCGAACAAACAAACAAACATCAAACCAAAAAGTCTACCTAAATATATTTGCAATCAAGTGTATAAATGCCATATAGTGGTCAAGAAGTGTGGTGTTTTACTGTTCAGATATACAGGTTAGTAAAGTCTCTGAAGAATTATGGTATCTAAACTTGAGGAGATTTCTTCACTGTCACAGCTATGTGGCACTAACATGTACTTGTGTGCCACTGAGATATGCCCCATTGATCAACAGTAGTGCTGAACAGTAATAATGGATAATCATTTCTAAAAATTTTAGTGCAGAAAGTGCAACATACCTACTGAAGATAATAGTGCATATTAGTTTTTTGTTAACCAATTTCTCCACTAGGCTACAGGCATATCCATTTCCCATTTGACTAGCAGAAAAAAAGTAAAACAATTTTTTTTTTTAATTCTACTTAAATAAATTACCAGGAAAAACTGGTGGATGCTAGATTTCTTTTTCTGAAAGATATTAGTCAAACACAGTTCTTCAGAAGTATCTAAAAGTCAACTGGATAGTTTAATAGGGAGAGAAAAGTTGATTACTAGAATACTTCACTTGAAACATATGATTCTGATGTTGAGAACCATGAGAGATGAAGCTGAACTAGAAACTTCATAGCTAGAAAATCAGCCCTTGCATTTCATCCTGATCAAAACAGTTGAGCAGTAGGCAGATGTTTTGTGCTTATGCATTCCAGGTTCATTAACCCTACTTGTATGGGTTATATATGCAAAGAAGGAAATGCTTTTAGCTGTCTGAAGTCATACTGAAAAGGAAAACATTTCTGTACTTGTTGCAAGATACAAAACCCATACATTTTTAAGGAGGGATTTCAGAAAAGTAGAAGAAATACTGAGATGCACTAATGCACTTGTTCAGGAAGAAACAAGCCATGAATGAGGGTAAAACTGTATAAAATTAGCACAGATAAAAAAGGAAAGTATTTAATAATAAGTATTTAATAAGTGAGGGTAATAAAAAAAGAATAATATCCTGGAAGCAGTGAGAGAGGTGCAAAGATTTATATGAAATCTGGGGAGGAATATCAGCTTAGAAAAATTCCATGCAGAAGCACATGCAGAAGAAAACGCATGTCAAAGTTAAGGGGAAGTAGTACGAATAATAAACATTCTTATTATTAAGACATTCATCTATCTGTATTCAATATTGTATAGCCTCTTCAAGAAGTATATATAGAGAACATAATAAGAAGGTTTTTCACCAGGAAAGGGTAGTAATGTATTTCTTGTCCCTATATAATTTTTTAACCTGAAACACCTTTTCTCTGTTAAGTATCAGTGTTTCTGGTCAATAATCCTCAGAAATATGTTCTTACTTAACTTCAGAAATTAATATTAATATCTCTGTCCAATATTTCTGACTGTCCATGTCCTTGTTATCACTCCACACAGGAAAAGTGTAAAATTTAATTAACATTCTTTCACCAAACCCAACGAGTTTAATGTGCTTGGATTATTGATAAAAGTCGAGATGAGCTACAATTCATTCTGGGTTGCACAAAACCATTTTGTTCTAGAATGTTGCACTTAAGTCATGCTGCTTTAGGCTGAAGCAAACAGAATCATTGCAGATCAGAAGACTTGAACTTGCCTTTGGGATTTACAGAGACTACTTATTTAATGTAGATTGAGGTCATAGATTTTTTTACTTATTTATTCGTGCAACAGAAATATCCTTACATACCACATTTTATTCTTTGTCACAGAATCAGAGAATGGCTGAGGTTGAAAAGGACCTCTGGAGGGTGTCTGGTCCAGTCCCCTTCTCAAGGAGGGTGATTTCTAAAAGCTTTTCATGAAGTGTGAAGCAGACAGTCTGCTGCAAGAGCTAATCAATACAGCTAGACTATGTTTTACATAGAGACAAATGAGAACATGATGGCTTTCCTTTGTGGGGCACAAACTCCTCTGAAGAACCCCTAGGCCTACATCTGGGGCAAAACAAAGATAAAGGAAGAGCANACACCTCTATGATTCTACTTGAGCCTATTTTGCATTTAGCACAAGATAATATTTTTAATACATTCCTCACGTTTCATTACATTAGAAAATGCTGATTTTTCTATTCATTTGTGAGAATAATAAAAATAAGGACAATATTGCAAGAAATTTGTAAGTAACAAAGAGTTTGTATTTTAGAGTTTTCCATGCAGCACCAAAAGAAAAAAAAAAATAAAAAAAGAATAAACACAATCTTGTAGATATTTTAACATAGTTAAATCTTATTCTTCACAATCTTTAAAACAAACAAATAGAATCAAACAAACAAGAACAGATACTCCACAATGTACTGTGGGATAGCATTGCTTAATATGACTATTCAAAGATGTCTCAAGCTATATTAAAGGACTTTCAGATAAACATAGGGAGAGAAATTAAGGCTCAGTCCTAAAAATCAAATATGCCATTACAGAGACAGTCTGTAGACATAAGAAGTATGAGTATCTAAATAGCTCAAAAATTTTAAATAGAATAGGTTATTCCTTTTGATCATTTCCTTCATATTTACTTTTAGCATATACATTTGTATGCCTGTGGAATAGAAGCCATAACTGATGGAAAAAAATTATATTTAAATAAAATTTAAAAATATGGTCTTCCAACCTCTTAAAACAAGAACAACAAAACATCATTGAAGAACTCTATACTTCATTCAGCTATATTCATAGAAGAAACCATAATTTCAGCTTTTTTAACTTTTTATTCTGCAAACTGTTGCTCATCATAGGTATTTCAGCTTAGTGGGACTTTCTAGATCTAGGTCTTTCTTGTCAGTTGTTTTATCTCACATCTACCAGCATTCATGATGCATATCTGCAAGGAAAAATATAAAATAAATTATTTTCATGATTAAAGTTGAAGGTATGTAGACATCTGTTGTTTCATTAGAAAACTTATGCAGATTTGTAGATATTCTGTATTTCCTGAATATGCTGTTAGGCTAACAAGAAAACATTACTGGATGTCACTAACTATCTGAATGCAAATAAAACATATGTTCATTTTGGACTTGATATTTTTCACATTATTTGAAAGTCGTGAACTTGTGAAACAAGATTAATGTTCCAGGTAATTAATATTTAGATTTCATGGCATCAATTCTCCATAACATTATCGTAAATAAATAAACAAACAAACCATNGTGTCTGGTCCAGTCCCCTTCTCAAGGAGGGTGATTTCTAAAAGCTTTTCATGAAGTGTGAAGCAGACAGTCTGCTGCAAGAGCTAATCAATACAGCTAGACTATGTTTTACATAGAGACAAATGAGAACATGATGGCTTTCCTTTGTGGGGCACAAACTCCTCTGAAGAACCCCTAGGCCTACATCTGGGGCAAAACAAAGATAAAGGAAGAGCAGTGGTACAGATTTTAGGACAGTTGCTGTATTTGTTGCAACTGATAAATAAACCAAATTTGGTAAAATGCAACTTGAAAAGATTATCAAACGTTTCTCATGCAATGCTGAGACCTTTGCCCTGTAATTTACAGAAAATTCTCACTAAACCGTTAGGTGTAACAGCATACAAGGTAGGTCAAAGCTGTTAGTTGAGGAGGGAATTTCTACCACCTCTCTACCAAAAAGTCGAGGATCCATCTCTGTAATCATTCCAGACATTATCTTCATCATACAGACCAGGCTGAGATTGCCTCGGTACACTGATTAAAGAAGAAAAATCAGATCCTCATCTTATACATTTTTGAAGTACTATTTTATTTTATTTTATTTTATTTTATTTTATTTTATTTTATTTTATTTT
>VXAB01006466.1:110573-161492 GCA_013399175.1 Odontophorus gujanensis
TAGATCTAGGTCTTTCTTGTCAGTTGTTTTATCTCACATCTACCAGCATTCATGATGCATATCTGCAAGGAAAAATATAAAATAAATTATTTTCATGATTAAAGTTGAAGGTATGTAGACATCTGTTGTTTCATTAGAAAACTTATGCAGATTTGTAGATATTCTGTATTTCCTGAATATGCTGTTAGGCTAACAAGAAAACATTACTGGATGTCACTAACTATCTGAATGCAAATAAAACATATGTTCATTTTGGACTTGATATTTTTCACATTATTTGAAAGTCGTGAACTTGTGAAACAAGATTAATGTTCCAGGTAATTAATATTTAGATTTCATGGCATCAATTCTCCATAACATTATCGTAAATAAATAAACAAACAAACCATGATCTGATGTAACAAAGATTCTAGAAAAATAAATGTTTTTGTCTTTCTGAGGTTTTAAGGCTACATTTAGTTCTTTGTTTCATTTTGTCTTTATGAAAAGTGCTGGATTCATCTAACTCTAGGAATAAATCTCTTTTGATCTAATCAAAATTTGAGAGTGAGATTGTTTTTTGTTGTTGCTGTTGTTGCTGCTGTAATTTATTTTTTTTTTAATTTGTTTCATCCTGGCAAATCAGTGTACTTTAACACTAAGAAAAGAGCTCTAATGACACATAAGTCTCTAGTATCTATTAAGAATACATACAAAATCGGTAATAGGTATGCTAATTTCCTGAGGTAAAAAAAAAAATCACACCCCCTTACTTTACACAGAACCATAAAAATAGCAAGCCATGACACAATTTCTGGTAACTAATGCCATATAATAAATAGATACACAGAGGCATACACCAAAATCCTTAGCAATTCACAATCATCTGACTTTGGTACTCTGATGACATCAGATAACCATTTTACTTCCAAATTATTTCTCTATTTCCCCAAATCAGTAGCATTCAATTAATCAAATACTAGATTGAAGTAATGTCTTCTGTATAGCTATTTAAAATAAAGAAATTTAAAATATCATTAAAAAAATTACTTTAGAATCTTTATAACTTCATTAGATTTAATTCATGATTTTAGACAAATGATTTTAATGATTTCTACAACTGTTAAACTCGACACTGATGCAAAATAAAATTAAAAGTGTTACCACAACTTTCTCAAATCTTACAGTTGTAATGTTGAAATCCTACTTTCCTATCTACTGTTATGTAATGAAGAAATGTCACTGTTGTCCTTCAATGACATAAAAATAACATTCTCAAATTACTAAAATTATTGTTTTACTTTCATTTTATGCTTTGTGTCTTATTATGATATATTATAGTATATATCTGAATGCATAGTCTATCACTGAGATAACGCAAATGTTTCAAAACACCACTACACTTACTGAAGCTAGACATAGATAAATACATGGTTTCTAACTGTATTACACCAATTAGACTAAGAAGAGAAGTTAAAGAAAGGAAAACCAGAAATAACAGTCATTTTTATACACAAAGAAAAAAGATACAGTCTCTACTTTTTATTTCTTCCTTGATTGTCATCTGGCAAATTTCACATTTATTTCTACATGACTAAAATCCAAGTCCCAAATCAGAACCAGAATAGCAACGTCTCAGGCTTCAGCTATTTCCATTAAAGGCTGGAGTTCTGCAATACAACATAGACATCTTAAATTATATAAGGAAATTAAATAAGAATAAATCCTTACAGGAAAACTCCAGTGTAATCCAAGGGATAATCTAATTACAACAGAGAATAAGTTATTATAAGTGAAGTATCTTAATAATAAAGTATAATTAAGAAGGAAGCAGATAAATACAACACTCAACTCTTTGAGGAATTAGAATTTTATTGATGGAAATAATAAAGTGATTTTGTCCACATGCTTATGTAAAATAGGTAACTAAATAGATGTTGGAATAAAACTGTTTATAGTAATTAACAGTTATTTGTTTTCTTTATTTAAATTACTGTACATATGAAGAATTTGCATGCAAAATTATATACAAGCCTTCCTTTACCTATTGCATAACTGAAGACTCTCACACAATTTTTTATACTCCCATCAAAGAATCAGATGCCCATTTTAAGTCAACGCAGCCGATTTAATTTTCAAAACTATTTTATAAAACTTCATCCTTTTTAATGCTGACATACAGCATCTAAATTTAATTACAAATAAAACGTTTCCTCCTAAAGGTCTTCTAATATCAGTTTTCTTGTTTCTTCTACGACTGGACTGTCCTGCAGCATGATCCTGAAGTCATTCGATAGTAACTTCATTGTTAAGAAAATGATCAAGTGAACAGAGCTGAAGCAGGTGGTCCTCATAAAGGTTAAATACTTAAAAACAGTGTTACATTTGGGGCCAAATTAGTACATTTATCACTACAAATGACTCACTTTCCTTACAATGTCTTTCAACGTTCTAACCCTGGTATTGTTTTGCAAATTCAGAACTAAGCTTCTAGATACTCCTTATCGATTTCTCTAGGTTCTAACAATGTTATTTAACAAATCTCTCATTTATACTTTTTTCTTCCCTCCTCCCCTCCCCCTCAGATATAAAGCCAATGCTTTCTTTTCAGATGCAGTTCATAGCTATAGGTGAAGACCCACACTTCCTGTTACTTTGAACCAAGGATGGAACAGTAGTTTCAAGTGAGATTTCTCCAATTTTTGAGTTCCCAATACATGGGATATAATACCTCATTATTATTTTCTTGGTGCACATATACAGATAAACAGTAGAGTCCAGATCTTCCAGTATACCTTACAATTATGTATCTTAAGAACTTGATTGTGTAGATGATGTGACCCACATCATTATACCAATGCAACTATGCCAGTAGCATTTCCTGTTGCTATTGTTAAAAAGGTATTAATAGTTTGATTTCGAAACCACACAACATATAAGTTTATAAAACAGAAATACCTTGTAGGCTTTTGCATATAGTTAACTGCAGCACATATTTTTCAGTTTTAATAAAGTAATTAACCCTTTTGGATATTCAATTTTCTTCAAAATACTTATTTATATTAGATTTGCTTTGAAAGACTGAAAGAAATGATAGATGTTAGAAGATTCAGAGACAATAAAATGAGGAAACTGTCTATTTCAGAATTTCTGAGTTTCTGGATAATACCAGCATGCCTTTATATGAGCCCAGTTCTGTTTCATGCACAGTTCTCATCATGGATTTGCTACAAGACTCTGGGGAGAATGTTGTACCATACTGGCTTTTAATTTATCTGTTAACATTAATGATTTTTTGTTAACGTGGATTTTCCTTTGTGTATCTTATACTGACAGGTGATCTGGCCAACAGTATGTTTATAGTTAGGAAATGACTGGTCTTTTTCTGTAACAGCTATAAATGTGTTATAAATTACTATCACTTCCCATATTATATTCCCAGGCAGAAAATAGAGCTTTTAGTTATAGGTTACAATAGCTACTAGAATCAAAGCTATTTCCTTTCCTAAATAACTCTTTTGTTCCTAACTGCATAATGCACTACTAAACTCTCATGTTTGTTTCTATGAGGATGCTCTACTACAGCATAACTGCACAAAGCCAGCAGCATCTGGGTAGCATAATACATATTTCATATGAATTTTGAGTTGTTTGAGAAATTAATATTTATAAATATCATAGCCTGAAATTTTTCATATGAAAACTGAAATATTAAAATGTTTCTGATGTTGAACTTTCATCAAATGTATAGATGTGAACAGAACTGAAAGAGGGAGAAAGAAGAAATAAATTTAATTCACAAAACTGATCACAATACTGGTTTACAGGTTAATCATATACAGAAAGTATGCACCACCAAGCTTCCCTCAAAGTTTAAAGGAGGGAAAGGATGAATGCAATTTGAAAGCCAAGGTCTGATTTCCTTGCATTTCCTGAAGCATTCCTACTTTAATAACATTTAAAAGCAATTGAATCAGCCACAAGAGAACAAAACAAAATCCCAAGGGTAGGAGCAAGTATTATAAGATGAAACCACCAAAATCAATGAGGAGTCTGTGAAATCAAATTCAACTCAGAAAACAAGAAAATGACAGTTTCTGGTCAAGTACCATAGTGTTTCCTAGCCAGCATCTTCTGCCAATCTTTATTCAAGATTCTCAGTCTTTGTTGATCTAAATAATAAGCAAATAAACTAAATAATTAACATAGTAATCTTCTTGTGGGAAAACAAACAAACAAACAAAGAAAAAAAACAATCCAAATCACTGACAAAGTACTTAATACCTCTATATTCTCTTGAAACCTAGTCTCTTGCCTTTCTGAAACTAAACAGCAGAAAAATAATATGTTCTTGAATTATTCCCTTTTTCCAAGGAGATAGAAGTTTCTTAACTTTAGATATTAAACAATGAACAAATAGATGTTTCAGAAACATAAAAAATCTTGTTAAGATCAGAATTTATATTGGAGTCTTTGGTGTGGTACCTCCCTTAGAAAATTTCAGGCCATGAAAAAAGAGCCAGTAAGCTCCTTATTTACATTTACTCAAGTAATTATCTAAACCACAGTAATTGGGTCACTGAGGTATAAAGTCAGTTGAAAGAAGGAAATTATACTTCTTAATAACAATCTTTACAAAAGATCAATATGTAGCATTCATGCTCTCTGAATGAAGCTACACAGACCTCTTTACTGTTGATTTCCAGGCACAAAGCATAAAACTCTTCATGAAATTGTCTCTTACAGTTTAGAATTCACAGGTTTCTTGAACACAACATCGACATTCCAAGAAGAAAAGCAATAAAGCTTGACTAATTTGGGATATTTTGAGTAAGTTACAATCATGAAACTCAAGAAGTTATGCTCAAAGCTATGATGAATGTGCTTTGGAAACTTCATCATTCCTGGATTTTTTATTTGTCTACAGTATTTCCAGTTAGCCTATCATTCACCAACAAGCAACAAAACTAACATCATGAACTCTTACAACAAAGTAGGCATTTGTCCTTATGGAAATCAAAGAAAAATTATACAGAAGCAGTATTTTAAAATATTATTATGCATCATCTCTCTTTAGCACTCCTAATAACAATTTTCAGCCAGTGGAAGATTTTGCTTATCAAAGAAAATCATAGCAACACTTAAGAAATTATTTCCTCATCATCTGAAAAAACCTTTGTCTGTGCTCTATCTTTTATTTAGATCATCACCCCACACCTTCATGCTTTTAAGGACCATTATTTCACATTAGTCCTCCTATACTATACTGAAGACCAATTCTGGCAACATTTACATTAGACTAATTAGTTATCTGCATTTAACATTGTAAAAAAAAACTAAGTGTTTTCAAATGTAAGAGCTTGTGAGAGACAAATTGCTTCCAGGTTTATCAGGATCAAGTTTAGGATATCACTGTACTTAACATATGGCTTCAAGTCATCTTTTCACAGTAAATGGATCAGAAGCTATATTCTCAAACACACAAATCTAAAAGTTTTGAATATTGTCACTGAACATTTTCCTACAATCTCTGTGCTCGTGGTGAGTGTGCTCTAGTGTACCCATTCCTATTCAGGTACCTCCACCTTTCAACAAAATTTTATTTTATAGCAGGCTAAGATAACAGCAAGAATGCTGTGTAGATTTCAACTAGATATTAAAAAGAAATCCTTTACTGCGAGGGTGGTAAGACTCTGGAACAGGTTGTGCACAGAGGTTGTGTATACCCCCTCTCCAGAGGCAATCAAGGTCAGTCTGGATGGGACTTTGAGCAACCTGGTCTAGTGAGAGATGTACCTGTGTATAGCAGAGGGTTTGGAACTAGATGATCATAAAGGTCCCTTTGAACCCAAAACATTCCATGATCAAGAAGAAGTGGCCAGCAGGTCAAGGGAGATGATCCTCCTTCTCCACTCTGTCCCGCTGAGGTCAAATCCACAGTACTGTGCCCAGTTCTGGATTCTTCAAGAAAGACAGGGAGCATCTAGAGGGAGTTCAGTGGAGGTCTACAAAGATGAGGGGCCTGGAGCATCTCCTGTAAGAGGAAAGGCTAAGAGACCTGGGACTGTTCAGCCTGGAGAAGACCGAGAGGTGGTCTTGTCAACACTTGTAACTTTCTAAAGGGTGGGTATCAAGTGGATGAGTCCAGGATATTTTCTGTGGTGCACAGCATAGGGACAGGGGGCAACAAGCGCAAACTGGAACACATAAAGTTCCATTTGAACATGAGAAAAAACTTTTTTACTGTGAGGGTAACAGAGCACTGAAACAGGCTGCCCAGGGAGGTTGTGAAGTCTTCTTCCCCAAATCCACCTGGATGATTTCCTGTGCAACCTACCGTAGAGGACTTGCATTAGCAGGGGAAGGTGGACTAAGTGATCCCCAGAGGGGGGTATTATGAGGAACCCCTACAATTCTTTTTCTTGTTTTGGGGTTTTGTTATTTTGTTTTGTTTTCTTTTTAAACGTGTAGCAAATATTGAAATGCTACTGGAAATCTTTAATACTTTAACAGCAGTTGGGAATCAGTTTAATCAGCTTAATCTTAATCAGGCCAATAAATGTATAACGTATTGTTAATACTATATTGCAGTAATTACTACCCTAGAATCTAATCCAAAATTTATTTATATCTTAAAATGTGTTTAGTTTTTATTCAAATTTGGTTCAAAGTTAGCTGCAAGTAATTTTTTCTTGCAACGCTTAACCAACTTAACCAAGTTTTCTCTATGCTTTTATTGTAACTGACATAGGGAAGAGGATGGACATTCATGCTAAATCATGTACATATATATGCTTCTCATAAAAAAAAAAAAATCAAGGGAACAGTTTGCTTTCTTTTTATTTATTCTTTTGTAGGTCTCAGTTCAGTTAGCTTCCTAAAAGACAGTAAAGGCCACAGTTATGCCAGTGACTGTCAATACATAAATACTTAAAATATAATTTGTTCCCTGCATTTCTCAGCCATCATCATGACTACTCAGTCCTGCAGAACAGGAAATGTCATACAATAAGAATGCCAGGAGAAACAGGACCAGAAGGAAGATTGATTAAATTGTGCTGTAATGAACTTTAAATGATTCCAATCAACATGATAATTTTTAAAAAATTCACTGAACTTTCAAGGTTTTGTCCTCGCTAGATTACAAAATTTTAAACTAACATTTTAATATAATTGCATTAATCACTTTTTTCTCCAATAATTACTTCCCTGTCGCACTGTTGACCAAATCTTGTGCATAATACAAATAGTTAAATATATATAAAGTCAGAGTTCAGAGAAGTGTGTTTGTTTAACTGCTTCATTCTTTATTGTGTTTATTTCAATGGTTTCCATGAATTATTCAGTATGTTTTAGGGTAGCCTAGAGAAAATGTATTCTTTTAAAAGGTTTATTTCTCAGATATTCTTATAAGTGAGTTAGATGGCAACAAAGTTTTAGAATCCCGATCTATAAATATGGAATCGTTCTTTTTAAAACTCATTCAAGAATAAGCAATACTGTATTAATACAAAAAGACAATCAGAACTCTTGACCTAACCTCTTTCTTTTTTTTTTTTTTTTAATTGTCTCAGCAGAATTCTCAAAGATTCAGTGATCATTTTCATGTCTAAAACCAATTTCTACTGAGAATGAGGGAAGTCTGATGGGGATTACAATGCAGAACAATTGCTTCAGTTTTTGCCAAGAACTATATTGGCCAAAGAAAATCTATAGCAGTAAACAAACCATCTGAAACTGTACTGAAATTCACTTTGGTATGTAGCTCATAATTTTATCTCTTTTGAAGAAAGAAATAACTCAAAATTTTCAGTATTACTCAACCACAGTAACAGTTATCTTGAAATGATAATTGAAAATGTTGTACAAAAAGTTCACATTTTTATACACTTTTTTGAAATTATTTCTCTTAAATTATAACCATATCGAGATGTTATTTTATTATCTGCTAAATACATTCTAACAAAAGACTTTACTTATTAATATTATGCATCTGAAATCCAGTCAATCTATAGGGTTATATGCAAGAATTAGAAGCAACCTCTACAGAAGGAAGTTATCATACTTTCTCTTTTTAGAGTTTGTTTCCCTTACTGGGAGCAAGATTCAACTTTAAAAAAGTCTTCATGCGATCCTAGTGAAAGTTCAGGTTATAGCTACTTTTATTATCATTTTGATTCAGATTGTGTTTATCTTAGATTGTTATCTTCTACTGCATCCAAAAATCCAAATTTTAAAAGTTTCTTTGACGAATTATCAAACAGAGGTTTGACATGGTGATTCCCTTTCAAATATATCAGTCTTTGTAAATGCAAAGATATGAAAACATGCATCTACATTCTCCCCCTCTTTTTATGTATTTGTTGTTTTTTTTATAAGAATGGTACCTCTTAGATCTACTTCCCACAATTTTTCAGTGCAGATTCTTTTTCTCCTATTGAAGGTCAGGAAAAATCTTATTTAGTGGGAAAAAAAATAAATGGACAGTCATTGTCGACCTAGAGTAAGGCGAAAGTTTAATGCAAAGGAAAAGTCTTGCAAAGACAAAGTAATCCTTTGGCAAAAACAAGGACAAAATTTTGAACTTATGACTTGATTCTTCCATATATGGAGATCTGTGCATATTGATAGCACGTGAACTCTATGTTTATGAACCACTTTTGAGGGGGCTATTTTACTCTGCTATTTATATTTGCTTGCTTGAGATGGAAAGTAGGAAGTCTGCTGAACCTGTATTTGTATCAGTTCTTTACTACTAGTAGTTATCTCGGAATTCCTTCAGAAGTACCTTGTTTCCTGACATTACCAACTATCTTTCGTTGCAACAATCAGAATATGAACTGTTCTGAATGAATAGGCAGAACTAACTCATCAGCATATCAAAAAAAGAAAAAAAATATCCTGATTCAAATTTTGATTAAATACACAGTGCTTGATAAACCTTATGCAAATAACATCATTATCAATCCATTAGGCACAAATTAGGTAGCTATTTTTGGCTGGTAGCCATAACAAATATTAAGCCAACATTTAATAAATAGCTCTGCTTTAAACTACTGACATCTGATCTTTTACCTCAGTTAAAAAAAAAAAAAAGGCAACAAAAACCAGGCAAATAATTTAACTGAAGTCAACCCTCAGCAATGAAATTATCTTCTCCAAGCTCTTAGAGCCAAATGCAATGGGCTAGACTCCATGGTAATCAGGTAAGTTTTCCTACTGTCAATATAGTGCATGCAGTCTTCACACATTAAGGTCACAGTTCTTAAATAAGATCTGCAAGTTGAAAACGCCTTGTTATGAATTCATGAGCTGGAAATGTGCAGTCATAAAATTTACCAGTCACACAGCTAAACATTTACAATGTGTGAATCTAAGATTTATGAAGTTGTATGGTATTCTCAAGTAGATGGATGTCACCTGACAACTTCATGTTATGCTGAACTTTCTGTTTTAAAGCCACAGCTGCTGTGTCTTTTGAAAACATATCTTTTGGAGATGGGGAGCAAAGAGACAAGAATTTTTCTAATGCTATTAAGAGATAAACGTAAGTACAGCTGCATTATTATTATTAAAATAAAAAATCATTCTGAAGTCAAATTCTTCATTATGACCTTCAGTTTTTTTCTGGTTTTATATTTTGTTGGTGTATTTCAGAAATTCCAGTGCTAAAACATATAAAGTTAAAACATTGTTTGTGCTTCGATAACCATCCTATGAAGCATTTGGATTTCTTAACGTATAGAATACAAAAATGAAGGCAAATTTTGGGAAAAAATAAATAAAAAAAAAAAAACAGACCTTTTTTTTTTTTTTTTTTTTAAAGAAATTCATTTCTCCTGGTAAATACAGATTGTATGAACAAAAAGATATTTTTCTATCTATGTATGAATTACACATGTAACAGGGTTTTTATAGGACTCCATTCAGAGAAATGTGATAATGGAGATGTGGTGTTTTTACTGACGCTAGGCAGAAACAATGTCTCTAGTGAACTCTAGTGAAAATATTGCCTAACAGGACATTTTATTTAAACCAGAACATCTATGCCTTCCCTTTAAACACACATTAATTCTTGCCAGTATTTCAAGAATACTTAATCGCTTCCCCCAACTACAGTCTTCCTAATCAAAATACTTGTCAGTTGTGGTTTTTCATATGCTCTACTTAGAAGAGCTAAGTAAACCACTTTCTTTGTAGTGCTTCTTGATTGTTAACAACACTGGGCAAAATATTTCTATTGCAGTAAGTCTCTCATATAGCAAAGAAATGAATTTTCTCATTTTTCACAATAAAGCTCAGTAAATCAATTGACAGATTTTTGAGTTATTATTTTTGAGAAAAAAAATTTAAAAATTTAGCTTAAAACCATTTCCCCTAGTCCTATTACTGTCTACCCATGTGAAAAGCTAATAAACACCCTTTAAATACTGAAAGGTCACAAGGAGATTTCTCTACAGCTTTCTCTTTTCCAGGTTGAACAAGCCCAGCTCCTTCTGCCTATCTTCATAGGAGAGATGCTCCAGTCCTTGGATCATCATTGTGGTCTTCCTTTGGATCTTCTCCAAAAGTTCCATGTCTTTCCTGTGCTGGGGGCCCCAAACTTGGTTGCTCAATTTGACATTTCAGCTTCAGTGAGTATGACTACATTGAAGAGAGTTTTTAATGTAATCTAATTTTTACCTCATAGACTGTACCTCCAAAAACAAACAAAAAAAAAAAAAAGAAAAGCCATAATACATTACAACTGTAACACATTTGACAGCATTTGCCCAACCTGGTGAACCTGCAACACTGCCATCCCTCTCCAAGTTCTCTTGCCTCATTTGCAAATTTTCATATATCTTGTATCCTCTTTTAAGATGGGATTTTCCATTCTCATAAGCTGCGAAGTAAATTCCTAGATACTGCTCAACCCTGCTGACACCTATCTTCCCCAGTAAAGTAATATCAGTCTGGGGACAAGGACTCTTTTGGACACAAGACGCCCCTACTTACTTCCTAGTTTTACTTACTCCTACTATTCATTCTTTTTTTTCTTCTCTTTCCTCTAAATCAGCCTATTAGTCCTACTCATCGCTTAATCCAAACCCCTGAATGTTTTGGCATAAAACCCCCTGTGATTTCAGACAACTCCCTACAAACATTCAGTAAAGTGACTCACCTTCATTTTTTAAATCCTCTTAGTAGACTGCTTTCTTATAATAGCTAAGAAAAAGCTAACATAGCTTTTTATGTGCTGAGATCACTCATGCTGATCAATATATTTTCACCATATTTCACATCTCTTGTTGATATCTTGTCTGCTTCCTTTCATGTTATATTTTTAAGCTTTGTGGAATTAAAAAAATGGGGTCTTTTTGGTGTGTTTTTTTTTAGTGTCAAAATAGCATTATTCTGACCTATGTTTGGAGTTTCAGGCCATACAGAAATATAAATTGCAATATCTCATGAAAAATGCTGTTCGCTGGATGGGCGCCTGCTCAAGCAGCGCTCCAACTATGTAAAGGAATTGTGCTCTCCCACAATGCGTCCTTCAGAAAAGAAAGGGGTCATACTAAAATCTACACATACACACACACACAAAGTATCTGATCATGGACAGAACACTTAGCAATTATCACAGAAATGATGCTATAAGTGAATCTGAGGTAAAAATAGTATAAATCTCTCAGTTCTTTCAAACAGCATTGTGAGGAGTAGTAACAGACAGTATGTGATTTTTTTAGTTTGTGTAAAAAAAAAAAAACACAATACAAAACTAAAAAGATGTCTCTCTGTGACAGCAGATGAGTATGAAAGAATCAAGAATTCTTCCTGTTTTATGTATCCTAAGCTTAGATCTTCATTACTCACTCTTCAGTGTTTGAATCTTGGTGTATTAAATACAGGAAAAAGACTGTACAGGAAAATGTAAAGTGAGAGTTAACCAGGCTTCAGAATAACACTACTATTCATTCAAGAAACAACATTTTGTCTTTACAAGGGAATATTACCTAGGTGCTTGTAAAACTAACCATCCATTTGTGTGATAAAATCCTACCAAACACAATGACAACCAGTGTTCTCATAGAGCCACCATTCAGTTTGAAGAAAAGTTCTTACATGGTACAGTTTGTGCAACCATAAAACAAAAAGAGACCTGCACCCTCGTAATGCCAGCATACTTCACTGTCTTACATCTCCAAGGTTTCCACATGCTATTGTAACTTCTTTCGCCAGATGCACATGAATCACTTGAAGCCATTAGAGATGGAGACGGCTGCATGAGATATTATCTCCTTAAGCCCAATCCAAAAGTTCTACCTATTTTTGCTTTGGAGATTCTCTTTTTGCATGATGTATCCTACAAAATTCACAAAATTGTCTTTATTCCTAGCCTCCAGAGTTTTCGATTGTCTTAGTAAAACTTCCTCATATCTTCTCAACTCTGGAATTGCTTTGAACATGGCCTTTCCTTCAAATTCAACTCTACAATTTCGGTCATAGGTTTCCTATTCTAATATTCCTTTTCCTTTCACAATACTTTTTTTTGAATTATATTCTTCTCAACATTATCTGGAGGACTCTCCTGTACACCTGTGCAGAGAGTGGCAATCTCATTCACACTGCTACACCTGTCATCTGGAACAAGATCATCTGTCTAGAATCTTGTTTCTGGCTTGATCTAAAGCAGCCTCTCCATAAAGAAATACTTTTAAAATACTTTTTAAAAATGCTTCTTACTTACATAGAATAGAAGCAATAAATTAAAGAAAAAACTATGGCTCATCTGAGAAGTCTTAGTACACTGAACTGATAAATTTGCCTCTTCATGTACAATAAGGTTTATTGAGAATGAAACATTGTGACAGCTGACAAATCCTACAGAACTGATAGTTTTTTATTTATTTTTTTAAGGTGATTAAATACAGAATTATTTTAAAAAGTGGAATAGAAATAATATATGAAACTGTACAGCAAAGTTAAAAGACAGAAGTTGAGGTCAAGGACTCCTTGGTGTATTATTCACTCCTTTAAATTTCTCCCATGGAAAATCAACACGGAAGTTCTTCTTGCTGTGTGGTAGTCATTGTACTCAGAGATGCAGTAAGAAGAGCTTACTTCCCCTAGAGATTTTTAAAAAGTGAACAAAACCGTTAACAATTGCTTTGTTAGAGCAAGTAGGAGGTAAATGCAATAATAACTATTATGCAGCAAATACAATCACTCCATAACTTAATGAAACATGCTTTTAAGAAAGTGACCAATAAAGGTGCCTTGTGTGCAGAGAAGCTAAGCAGCTGCTCATCTCTTTAGTTTCAAAGCTGAAGCTCAGAGCCACAGAGTCCTAGTACACCTAGTAGTGTTTGCAGACAAGATAAACTGCACTTGCATATAAATGTTAATTTAAAGAATACCCTATAATCATAGAATCATTTGTGTTTGAAGGCACCTTTAAAGGCCATCTAGTCCAAATGCCCTGGAATGCACAGAGACATCTACAGCTAGACCAGGTTGTTCAGAGCCCTGTCCAGTCTGACCTTGAATGTTTCCAGGGACAGAGCACCCATCACCTCTCTGGAAAACCTGTTCCAGTGCCTCATCACCCTTATTCTTAAAAACTTCAATATATCCAGAGTTAATGTCCCCTCTCTCAGTTTGAGACCATTTCCCCTTGTTGTATTGCAACAGACCCTGCACAAGAGTCACTATCTTTCTTTTAGCCTCACTTTAGATACTGAAAGAAAAGACATATGGTCCTTAGGTCATTGTGGCTGTGAAATTAATACTCATAGTTCGAGAACACTTCTTTCTAATGATAATGCCTTATTTAGCTTTCCCATGTGAATGAAATAAACAAACAAAAAATCAGTACACTTCCTAACTCATTAAGTGAGACTGGGTTTAATGTGTCCAAGCATAAAAGGCACAGGTTTTTACCATCATTAACTAAGAGTTAAATAACCTTGAGATTTTCACAAACTCTATGCAATGCAGAGTGACAATATAATTAAAATGTTGTGATGTGTGATTTGTATAGACTGCACTGAGAGTTGTAACCAGATTAACTACATGACTTGCACACACTGCCTGCAATGAGTTATGCTACTTTAAATAATTACAAGAATTAAGTTCAAACAGAGGCTGTCTACAAAATATATTGGCTCTGACCAGATTAAGTATTGGAATTAATAGATTTACATTGACTGTGCCCACAAAGTGGAAGTCCCTTGCAATATAAACTGAAGAAACGTGAATGTACTGTACAGAGTAGAATGCAGTCATTGCTCAACCTCAGCAGAATGGTCTGGCACATTCTACCATATTTGCATCTGTGTAAAATGGCGTGACCACACTTGTTTAAAAAATGGTTGTCATGCCACTTAAATATGATTTTGTACAGTCTAGTTAAATGTAAATGTACAGAACAGCCCAGACAAACAAATTTAAATCCCATGTTTGATGCCAGTCCCGCAACACAGGACACTTGGAGAATGAAGTAATCACTCAGTAGCACTGCTAAGTACATTCTGCTTATTAGCCCTTACCAGAGTAGGTGCTACAATTTTTCCCACTTATCCTGGAATCCAGGTACATTATAGGTATGATAAAAGAGTGACATTATGGAATATTTCTTGGAGCATGATAAGTACTAGACAAAATCAGTCTTAGATGAATTATTCCACAGGCTTCAAAGCAAGGCTCAAAAGTGGACTAAGCAGCCAACAATTTAGTTTTCCCTTGAGGAATTTATGCTGAATACATAAATAATTTCCTCCCTGTGCTAATTCCAAGCAAGAAAGAGGGTTTTTTAAAATCAGATGTACATCCAGCATGAGTTCTGCTGATCACCCAAAGTAAAGTGAATGTCCAGAGTTAACTGATGTTCAACTGGGAAAAAGGTGGCATGCAGGAAACAGAAAAAGCGCACAAGAACTTTGTGAAAATAAAGTTGACTTCTCGCTTAGAAGAGACAGTAACTCCATTGGTTAAATTTCCCAGATGATCATGTCAATTTCATGAGAAACCTAGGGAATATTTCCTGATTGTGAAGTCTTCCACAAACTTGAAAGCTTACCAGACTTACTCATACATCTGTACCAAAACTCATGCTAGGCTAGGAGTCAGATATCACATCTGATCTGTCATCATGAATGTTTTCATTCACCATGGCAGTCTATTCAAACAAAATAGTCTTTTCTGATATAGCATAGGTTTTCTAGTCTCACATAACCTTTTTTTTTTTTTCCACTGAGGAAATTACATATGTACATACAAAATAGAAAATGAGTAAACTGATTATGGTAAAGTAAGCATTTAGCTTCCTTTTTTTTTTTTTTTTTCCTAATACTAAGAGTATGACTGAAGGTGGAAAAAGAGACTGATAAGTTGAAAGGCAAGGAAATGATAGTGCTGATACTGGTGATGTTCATTCTGTTATTTACAAAAGGAAACAAAGAATTCTCGACCTCATCGACAAAAAAGAAGCATGGAAAATACAGCAGACTGCCAGATATGGAAGTTATGTGAAACTCTTTGAGCCTGTCTTTATCACCAATCCCACCCTATGGTGTAATAAAAAGGTTCAAGACAGGTATAAATCACAGAAAGGCAAACTGTCAACTGTTATACTGTTAAGCTAAGCATAAGCCAAGGCAAAAATGAATTATGCCTAGATATTTAGATTAAAGTCACAAAAGAGTCTACATTAGAAAAAAAGATGCTTTGAAATGAGGAGGAAAAAAATGTCAAATGAGTTTCAGGAGAATTTCTGAGCCGCATAAAAACTGAGGTTTCATGTAAAGTACTTCTTCTGTTTTCAACTTCATATACCTTAATAGTCAAGAAGTCTACAATTTACATGTTTATTCATCCCATGGACATATCACATTTCTTCCTAAATGTAGAAAGTTAGAACCTTGACAACTCCTTTAGTAACTCTGTCTTACTCTTGTTTTGTTTCTTTATTCATGTACTATCCTTTTTTTCCCACCATTCCTTTATTTTTTTTTCCAGTATACCCATCTCAAAAGCCATGAAGTTAGTTCACCCTGATTAAGAGAATTTTCTTTCAGTTGTTCCTACTGATCCACTCCTTATCATCACTGCGAGAAGTAAACAGAGAACTTCAAAAACATTTTACTGAAGACAGCCATCTTTCCCTCATAAGAATACACATGACTATGTCTCAGGCAAAATTGGTAAGTGAAAAGACTGAGGAAAAAGGTATATTCACAGCAAGTTTTTCTACATCAATACCTAGAAACACGAAAGACTGCTAACTCCAATTACTCCAACTAATCTAATTTTGAAAGACGAATGAACCTCTGGCAGCTGTGTCACAGCTTCTCGCTGTGTCTAAGGAGATGTCAATTTTTTTCCTGATATTCTCTCAAACTCCTAAGTTGTTTTGTGTCTCAAGTCCTTATCTGTTAAGTGAAGATAATGACACTCATGATACTTCATATCGGTTTTAAATGATTAAATTATTGAAAATTTGTGAGCTTTTAAAATAATGTGATGTCAGATACACACAAAAAGCAGTTTTCCAGTAGTAATTCTACCTCATGCAAGAAGAATCAAACCCACTAGTAATAACAAGAAGAAAGGTGAAATGCAATCTTCTGAGGTCATAACTCAGTAACGAATAATGCTGTTTAGTGGAACTTTGAATTCTGCTTATACATTCACTTCTTTTAATGCCTATTTGCTCTTTCCACTTCATCAACCTTGGGAAAGTGAGTTAATTTCCTTTAGTAGTCAAAGAGTACTTTTTGCAGTCAAATAGTTCAAGCAAGAAGAACCATAACATAAAAAGTACCTTTTTTTTTGTTGTTTTTTTTTTTTTAAACTGAAGAGGAAGTGATCTTCAGGACTTCAAAAGACTGAATCTGAAACAGCATTAAGTCACTGTGAGTCTGGAAACCAGACAGAGATTAAGATGAGAAAGGATCATACCAGGCCAGGATCTAGATTTTTCAGAACTACTTGAAGGTGGTGAGATGAGAGCACTACCAAAATACAAATCTACACCAGGAAACCAGTGGAAGATAGATACAGACCAATTATCAAACCAGACTGGAATAATGTACAATTGAGATGGAAGCAAGAATGAGAAGAAGTGAAATTAAGAGCTATCTGAATAAGAGGGAACTTTAACAAATCTCAAATAATTTTTACATCTACACTTTTTGGTGGCTGATGACAGCCTTGAGACAAGATCTTACAGATCGTTCTCTGTGTTCACATTGTCCTTACCAGTTTACATGGAAAATTATTCAGCTCTAGCTACTGTAAACAACATAAATATAAAATGTGTGGAAGTTGAGAGAAGTAAATGTCAAAAAGTAGAGTATAATACCATAGAAAAAGCATTGTCTTGAAGACATCGGAGGATAAAAATCATGCTTCCCATCTTACAGCTCACTAAACCTGGACCATTTTTGAGAGGTTAACTTCACTAATTTTCAGTGTCATCCCATCCACCTGGTGATAAATACAAAATAAATAAATAGACTATTTACTTAATTTTAATAATGAGAAACTATCTTCACCTACAACCATTTCCATAAATTCCCCACACGCTTCCTTGATGACTGAGAGAATATCTGAAACATTTTTGTGAAGCAGGATTAGCTTTTTTCATTGTAGAATATTAAAACAGACTATAAAAATTATTCAGAAGCATTCAAACAGAAGTTATAGAATATAACAAAAAGAAACTGAAAATCTGTGCTAATTAGTAGTAGGAATTTATTTTGTGAAATAACAGAAACAAACATCATACAGAAAAATAACATTTTAAAGCTAAATAAAGCTGCAAAACTGACTATATATATATATATTATTTTTTCTAAGTTGTTATCCTAAGTAAGGTTATCTTTACTTTTTTCCTATCTGAAAAAGAAAAAGAAATAAGTAAACTTAGACTAGGGAAAAATATTTCAATACTGATAAAATTCAAATAACTTTTCATTTCTAATAGATAGCTGTGAGAGAACAGTTTCTAATTCTAATTTAGTAGTACAGTTACATTGGAGATGTGAGATACACTTACAGGATCTGCAAAAATGACTTTCAGTCTAGGGTTTCCACTGAACACATCTTCTGAATGGTGCCTGCACCAGCTATTGCATCAGTTTTACAAATAAGAATTTGCTGACAAAATTTGTCTATACGGAAAGTCAGAGGACTCAAAAAGCTGATCAGTCCAGGTCATTTTCTATTGGCTCCAGATTGTTTTTATTGCTTCCCTTCCAGTTTCAATCCTCATAAAGAGAAAAGAAACATGTAAATCCCAAAAAAACCTTGGAAAGAAAATATTTTATTTTCTGTATTCTCACACTGAAACATGTTGAAAAGTTATATTTTTTCAATATAATTTTTTAATTTATGATATGAATAGACATTGCCCCTCCTCTACACTACAAATTCACACACAGAAACTTCCTGTATTTGAGAAGGAATTTAAATGTACCCTCTACTTTCAAAATGCCAAAGTGATTATATAATAGTAGGATAACACAGAATAAGGATTTTTGGTTTCCCACGGTGTAGAAGACGGTCCATAGCATTTCCTTAAAAATTTTCTTAAAATTCCCCTTACCAAAGCATCATAGAATCACCAAGGTTGGAAAAGACCTACAAGATCATCCAGTCCAACTGTCCACCTATCACCAAAGACTATCAACCAAGATTTGTAACAGATTCTGAATGCCATGACAACAAAGTATGAAATGCGGATATATATATACACATATATTCATATCTGTAATATTAATGATTTCTGTACTNTATACACATATATTTATATCTGTAATATTAATGATTTCTGTACTGTCTTCATTAGTACATATATTTTATACATATATTATATATATATGTATATATATACACATATATTATACATATATACATATATTATATTTTTATAGTATGTATCTTGGTAAAAATTTAGACATTACTGCTACATTGTCCATACACATATAAAAAAAGAGTTCAATCTTTCATAAAATTTTACTTCAGTTATATAAAGACAATTGGTCTGAAAAGGTTTGTTTTCCTTAATCCCTCTTTAGGGCTGGGAACTTAGACCTGCCTGAATATTTGTAGTAAAACAGATGGTCAAAAACGACAGTCATTAACTCTTGCGTTAGAGACATCCAGGTGGTAAATTTGTGGATAATCTGCTTGTTTTCCAAAGACCATTTATTTAGTGAAGGTAGATGTTAATTTCTATTTTAAAAATTTCAGCTTGGTATAAGATATTAATGATATACCATGTGGTATTACATTGCCTTCCACGTGTTCTGGTATACTACAGCACGTCAAGATAACAACTTTCACAACGTAAATATCATGTTGCAATTTAAACACAGCACAAGAACTAATGCACATACACAGCGTCCATTTCCTACCTGCTCCATCTGAAAAAGAGACATATTTCAACCACAGTGAGTGTGCAAGAATAAGCAGTACTTACTATCCTTACCATACCTGCTGCTTGGCTGTTACACAGCTATCACCTATAGAGATTACTCTTTTTTTATTGTTTATTTCATCAGAGCTTGTGGCTACAGAACAATATTGATTCACAAAGCCACTGTTCCCTCAGAAGCATTCAACTCTTGCAACAATTAACAATATTGAATATTAACAATATTTAATTAACAGTTGACTCAGAGACTGGACAGTGCAGTCTCTGAGTATCCAAGTCTAAAACTTAAATTGATATTCAATAAAATCTGTCTGTATTAACGACGCATACTAGGGTCTTTCTGGTTCATATCTCATGCAAATGTATCAGTTCTGTAAGGGCTCAATGGTTTAATATTTTGAATATTGTACATGCTTCTGGATCAAACCACAAATTTATCAGGTTTTAATACTAATCATGTTGACTGCATTCCTAATTATGTTACAAGTTATGCCTGCTTTTAAAATTGCCTAAGAATTTCTTTACACAAAGACTAACTAAACGTAGAGCGATAGAGCTGATTTTCTAAGANATCCAGTCCAACTGTCCACCTATCACCAAAGACTATCAACCAAGATTTGTAACAGATTCTGAATGCCATGACAACAAAGTATGAAATGCGGATATATATATACACATATATTTATATCTGTAATATTAATGATTTCTGTACTGTCTTCATTAGTACATATATTTTATACATATATTATATATATATGTATATATATACACATATATTATACATATATACATATATTATATTTTTATAGTATGTATCTTGGTAAAAATTTAGACATTACTGCTACATTGTCCATACACATATAAAAAAAGAGTTCAATCTTTCATAAAATTTTACTTCAGTTATATAAAGACAATTGGTCTGAAAAGGTTTGTTTTCCTTAATCCCTCTTTAGGGCTGGGAACTTAGACCTGCCTGAATATTTGTAGTAAAACAGATGGTCAAAAACGACAGTCATTAACTCTTGCGTTAGAGACATCCAGGTGGTAAATTTGTGGATAATCTGCTTGTTTTCCAAAGACCATTTATTTAGTGAAGGTAGATGTTAATTTCTATTTTAAAAATTTCAGCTTGGTATAAGATATTAATGATATACCATGTGGTATTGCATTGCCTTCCACGTGTTCTGGTATACTACAGCACGTCAAGATAACAACTTTCACAACGTAAATATCATGTTGCAATTTAAACACAGCACAAGAACTAATGCACATACACAGTGTCCATTTCCTACCTGTTCCATCTGAAAAAGAGATATATTTCAACCACAGTGAGTGTGCAAGAATAAGCAGTACTTACTATCCTTACCATACCTGCTGCTTGGCTGTTACACAGCTATCACCTATAGAGATTACTCTTTTTTTATTGTTTATTTCATCAGAGCTTGTGGCTACAGAACAATATTGATTCACAAAGCCACTGTTCCCTCAGAAGCATTCAACTCTTGCAACAATTAACAATATTGAATATTAACAATATTTAATTAACAGTTGACTCAGAGACTGGACAGTGCAGTCTCTGAGTATCCAAGTCTAAAACTTAAATTGATATTCAATAAAATCTGTCTGTATTAACGACGCATACTAGGGTCTTTCTGGTTCATATCTCATGCAAATGTATCAGTTCTGTAAGGGCTCAATGGTTTAATATTTTGAATATGCTTCTGGATCAAACCACAAATTTATCAGGTTTTAATACTAATCATGTTGACTGCATTCCTAATTATGTTACAAGTTATGCCTGCTTTTAAAATTGCCTAAGAATTTCTTTACACAAAGACTAACTAAACGTAGAGCGATAGAGCTGATTTTCTAAGAAAAACTAATAAAAATACATTTTTCTTCAGTGCAATGTCCTTTCTCTTGCGCATGATAACTAGGCAGTAGCTGTCCATATGCACCATGAGACTGCTGTACTTAGAAGCCACAATTTTCTACATGAGCAAAGGTATTATTTCAGTCTTGAGCCTAATTAAATAATAATAATCACTGGGACAACAGGTATAATTGCTGCCTGCTATAACTGTGCTACTCTGTTGGAGTGTATGATTTTATTTTGATTGTTCTTTTTCTTGCTTGGCAGATGGCAAATTATCTTAATTATCCATTCACACTCTGAAACCTCTTTAACCTCAACCAGTTGTCTTCTTGAAGACCATCAAGCAGAAAACATGTTCATCCAACTATGTATTCATACAAACTACATCTTTCTAATAATGCAGTACTCAAAGCAATATTTATCCTATCACTATAGCAACAGTAATAGCTGCCTATATCGCTCTCTCTGTATATATGTTTACAAACATATAAATACATACTTTATTCAAGAAAACTCACAGCAGTGCTACATCACAGTTATACTGTATTTCTAAGCACATAAAGCATAATAATTGTGTAAACTGTAGAAAATTACTTACGTGATAAAAATGGCTAAATTTTAGAGTTTTAAATAAATTCAGAAAAAAAGTAACAAGACATCTCCAAAATGTATCCATTATTTTCTAGCAAGACCAAATCAGTATCTAAATAAGAGAAATAGAAAAGTAGACATAAACTTATTTTGACTTTTGAATCTAACAATATTCAAACATTTTCTTGAGGCTGCTGAGTAGACGTAGTGCACTTAAATCCTACTATACATTTTTTAGTCTCAATTGTACGGACTTGACCGTTTAACTATGTTGTAGCTTCATTCTCGTGAAAATCTTAGTGGAGCAAGAAATGTTTTGCCTGCTCTTTCATAATTTTCACAGTTTCAGGAACTTCAACGTTTGTTTGAAATACATGAAAAATTTTTAGAAGAGAGTTTGATATAAAAATATATGACAAAAACATAAGAAAGAAGACACTGAGGGGTGCAAAAAGAAATTTCTGTGCATATGAATTAAATATGCTTAAACATCTTCCTTCTTTTTCCATTCTGGTTACTTGATTGTTGCTTTTAATCAGATAAAATCAGATATCCCTCCTAATTTATTTTGAAGTTCATTTGTTGATATGCTACTAAATAACATACAGTTCCTTTCTTAAGAGGAATTGGAAAATGAGACTCACTTAATCCTTTAAAATCACATGATCCTTTATTAAAAAAAAAAAGTTTTATTTTGCAAACAGTAGCTTCACAGCCTGTGTATGTTTTTTAAGAACACTGCTGCCAGCTTTGTTTCTGTCATAACAGTTAGTTCTCCCAGTCTACTATGTAAACAAATCACTGCCTCTGACAAATTGTTTTTCAATGTATTTCCAATATATATTCCAACATATTTTCCAATATATATTTCACCAGCACCCATTAATGCACTCTAGGTGACACAGTAATAACAAACTGTTATTGTCCTGTGTACAATCCTTCTGAGACACATCCCTTATTTGTCTGCTCAAGTGCAGCTCAGATATCTCCTGTGACAAATTTCACTGGAGTATTCCTTACAGAAACTTGATAGTGAAGTCAATATGGTTCCTCTCTTGAAGTTGTCATGTTGACTTGTATTTACACAAACAACTGAAGCACAGTGACAGGAAAATCAAATGTATTGTGGAAAACATACAGATGTGGAAAACTTGCGTACTATAAGTAATTCCAAAGCCCTTAAGACTGACAGAGGAGAAAAATGTAAGTTTGCTTGGTTGTAGAAAGAAAAGAAGCAAACAACAACAAATAAAAATTAAAAAACAAAAAANACAAAAACTGCAATAAATATAATAGTCATAGTATACTTTACTTTTTTCTTTGGTAGTTAAAAAGCAGCAATAAAAATGTTATACCAGTTTTCATAATCCAAGTTACTTCCACTCAGTCACAGTCCCTTGCTTCAGGGCATTTTTTCCTGTATGCATTTAGTAAGACATTTGGAAACAGAAATCAGTCTCAGCCTGCAAACAATGTACCCAGTGAGGAAAAATATACGTATTGCTCATTCATGAATGCAAGCACTGCTTCTGCCTCTGGTCCCCTCCCAGTGCCAGTGCTCCATCTCAGCTCATATCTACTCATGGTGAGAACCTGCTCTGCCACAAGTAACAGCTTGAGCTAAAGGAACATGCATTTTAAGGAAGCAATCCCATAAAGCACTAAGCAGTACATTCCAAGTCTATTTTATGCATTTTAACTCAAAAGGCAACATGTTAGCTGCCAGTTCAATGGCTTGGAAGGTGTTTTGGTTTTATTGTGTTTAACACATTTCTCAGTTTCCCAATATGCAGACAATATTATGAAGAGATATTTGAGACACTGCATTTGGAGCTCTGCCCAGTTACAAATGTAATTGCTTTAGTTAACATCACCATAAGGATTTGGATTTTAACATCTTGGTAAATCCTGACTTCACTTTCTGATACTTCTCAGTTACTTCTCAAGTTAAGTGGTCACATCTCCTATCCTGATTAAGGTTCAAGAATCAATCCTTCAAAGTATGCTGTGGAAACTGTTGCTTCAGCAAATACAGTATCTCCCACCACTAGCAAAGCTGTGTTATTTTGTCACTAGCAAAATAACACAGCTGTGCATGACTTTGGGCTGTTCCTGCCCAAGTAACTTTTGGACAGTACGTGGCATGATGATTTCAGACTAGTTTATAGTAGTNTTAGAAGAGAGTTTGATATAAAAATATATGACAAAAACATAAGAAAGAAGACACTGAGGGGTGCAAAAAGAAATTTCTGTGCATATGAATTAAATATGCTTAAACATCTTCCTTCTTTTTCCATTCTGGTTACTTGATTGTTGCTTTTAATCAGATAAAATCAGATATCCCTCCTAATTTATTTTGAAGTTCATTTGTTGATATGCTACTAAATAACATACAGTTCCTTTCTTAAGAGGAATTGGAAAATGAGACTCACTTAATCCTTTAAAATCACATGATCCTTTATTAAAAAAAAAAGTTTTATTTTGCAAACAGTAGCTTCACAGCCTGTGTATGTTTTTTAAGAACACTGCTGCCAGCTTTGTTTCTGTCATAACAGTTAGTTCTCCCAGTCTACTATGTAAACAAATCACTGCCTCTGACAAATTGTTTTTCAATGTATTTCCAATATATATTCCAACATATTTTCCAATATATATTTCACCAGCACCCATTAATGCACTCTAGGTGACACAGTAATAACAAACTGTTATTGTCCTGTGTACAATCCTTCTGAGACACATCCCTTATTTGTCTGCTCAAGTGCAGCTCAGATATCTCCTGTGACAAATTTCACTGGAGTATTCCTTACAGAAACTTGATAGTGAAGTCAATATGGTTCCTCTCTTGAAGTTGTCATGTTGACTTGTATTTACACAAACAACTGAAGCACAGTGACAGGAAAATCAAATGTATTGTGGAAAACATACAGATGTGGAAAACTTGCGTACTATAAGTAATTCCAAAGCCCTTAAGACTGACAGAGGAGAAAAATGTAAGTTTGCTTGGTTGTAGAAAGAAAAGAAGCAAATAACAACAAATAAAAATTAAAAAACAAAAAACAAAAACAAAAAAATTAAAAAAAAAAATAACAGAAACAAGAAACTTGTATCAAGATCTGTCAGACTCTCTAATCACCAGCATTTCGGTCAGGGTCCTGTATGGTGTTATTCACTTTTGTTTGACGCTGATGAATAAAATCTAACATGTTTTCCACAAGACTCCTACTGGTGTTTCCTCAAAACTCTGTTCTCAGGCCACTGTGCTCCTGATAAAAGCTTCTCTCAGTGGTGCATCAGTGACAGATGGGAAGAGAAAGATAAAAATAAGAACTATAACTCAAAACAGAAAAATAGAATGATGCAACTATGTATTCTTATCATTTTCCAGTTGAAACATAGTTAAAGCAATTGTGAATAATGAAAATTTACAAGTTTTTAAATCTAAAGTAGCCCAGAATTTCCAATGTTAATAAGCAATAAAATGAATCTCTTATCTGACGTTATTTTTTTACATTAAAAAAAGCTTTGACATTTCTCTTCTCCAAAGAATGGTTTCCTATTTTGTTCATCTTTCAGACTGTCCAGAAATTATTTCTTCGAGAATCAAGGGCTTTCTCCCCAACCCTGTACGAACACAATATCAGCTTGTCTGTTTATCCAATCTCCATTGTTTATCAGTTTACTTGTATTTCAGATCATGTTTCCCCCCATTCCCTGATAGAGGCATTTTGTAGTATGCTTTAGACTTCACAAAGAATAGTAACATGGATAGCGTAACCAAGTCTTATTACATTCTCTTCCCTCTCCTTCCTGTCTACCATTTGTCCTCAGTGAGAGTCATCAAATGGCATACAGTCAAGTATATGAAAGCTGATTTAGGCTCTCCAGCCCATAAATGACCTCTAGACTCTTCTACTCACAAGTTTTAACAACCTATAGCAGAAACAAATACAGGAAGAAAACTTCAAGCATAATGACTGAAATAATTTCTCTGTGGAGCTCACAGGTCCTAATGCAGTCCAGAGGTAAGTAAAATAAATAAGAAAATAAATAAATAAAATCAAATAAATAAATAAATAAATAAATATTATCAAACAAAAACTGCAATAAATATAATAGTCATAGTATACTTTACTTTTTTCTTTGGTAGTTAAAAAGCAGCAATAAAAATGTTATACCAGTTTTCATAATCCAAGTTACTTCCACTCAGTCACAGTCCCTTGCTTCAGGGCATTTTTTCCTGTATGCATTTAGTAAGACATTTGGAAACAGAAATCAGTCTCAGCCTGCAAACAATGTACCCAGTGAGGAAAAATATACGTATTGCTCATTCATGAATGCAAGCACTGCTTCTGCCTCTGGTCCCCTCCCAGTGCCAGTGCTCCATCTCAGCTCATATCTACTCATGGTGAGAACCTGCTCTGCCACAAGTAACAGCTTGAGCTAAAGGAACATGCATTTTAAGGAAGCAATCCCATAAAGCACTAAGCAGTACATTCCAAGTCTATTTTATGCATTTTAACTCAAAAGGCAACATGTTAGCTGCCAGTTCAATGGCTTGGAAGGTGTTTTGGTTTTATTGTGTTTAACACATTTCTCAGTTTCCCAATATGCAGACAATATTATGAAGAGATATTTGAGACACTGCATTTGGAGCTCTGCCCAGTTACAAATGTAATTGCTTTAGTTAACATCACCATAAGGATTTGGATTTTAACATCTTGGTAAATCCTGACTTCACTTTCTGATACTTCTCAGTTACTTCTCAAGTTAAGTGGTCACATCTCCTATCCTGATTAAGGTTCAAGAATCAATCCTTCAAAGTATGCTGTGGAAACTGTTGCTTCAGCAAATACAGTATCTCCCACCACTAGCAAAGCTGTGTTATTTTGTCACTAGCAAAATAACACAGCTGTGCATGACTTTGGGCTGTACCTGCCCAAGTAACTTTTGGATAGTACGTGGCATGATGATTTCAGACTAGTTTATAGTAGTCGGACAGGTTTATGATTTGGAATAAAACCCTCACAGCTCCTGCTAATTGGATCCTTTCTCAGCAGTTTCAGCACTGAGGCTGCAGACCTGAAGAGCCACTGAGATTCTGAGATTAAATTGTTTTCTAATCCCTAGAAGTGCTCAATAGTGTTCTGGGAATCAACAGTTCAGTGAACAGAATTTGCACTGTTGCTGTCCGTGCTGTCCAATTTCTAGGGATAATTAATGCCCTCATTCTCTGAGGTCATCAGTCTGACATGTTTTATCAGCACCAACACTCATTTGATCCTTGTATTTTATTTTGTTAAGAGGGAAGATGAAAAAGGAAGAAAGGATGAAAAATAAGCCTTGAAGAGCAAAATCATCTTATTTACATCGGAAAAATCATTGAACACCAAACTGTCAGTGACTTTACAAAAAAATGTAAATTCCTGCTTCTGTTACAATTCCTGAGGACATGAAGAAGCAATAAGACTTTACTTTATCCTTTAAATATCTAGTAACTGAGACAATTTCCAAAGCTAGTTTGGATGCAGTTTCTAAGAGAATGATATGAGATGAAGAATAGTCATGGCTGCTTCTTTTATTACCCGTATTTATGTAATTAAAATAGAGAAGATTCTTCTCTGAATGAAGTCATTTATCTCACACTAATGCTATTTTTTCATGTTTCTGAGATGGTAAGAGAGATATAATTAATCCACTGTCCCCGTATCAAAACCAATAAACACTGAGCAATAAAATATAATCTGATTGTGCCATTACCTCAAATGAATTTTTTTTATCATCTGTTAGTAACTAAATCATAGATTATTTTTCAACAGCTTCTTAATGAGATTAAAGATAATCAGGGCCTGAAATGAAGTGTTATAATATCCAATTTGAATAATCAGTCTGTTTTACCTATTAAAAAATATAAAAAAGGAGAAATCTTTGTGTGCTACTTTGGAAATGCACAACATTTTTTGACACCTCCAGGAATTAAAAATGAGGTAATGAGGTGAAACGTCTCGGGAATGCACTCAAACTTGCTACACCTCAAATTCCACCTACAGCTTCACAATGTCAGAAGGAGTCATTCCACCAATTGCAGCTCAGTCCCATATTAACATTAATCTACAATCAGATATTATCTCAGTGGTCAGTATTTGTAATGAGTTTCACACAAGTAGTCAAGGCTCATCACAAACCAATGTTCATAAATTTGCATAAGCACAGAATTCTTGTCAAGCACAAATGCTGCCAGACCTTCTTAGTAGCAAAACAACAGATTATATTAACTTGTAATGGAGAAAATGAACTGACAGTGGGATACCAAGTTATGTCTGCAAGTGTGTATTGTTTACTACAGTATCTGAAACACTAAACATTATTTTACTATGAGTCAGCATAACCTTAATATTAGAAAAATTAATATTATCATGAAATTACTTTATTTCCAATTCCAATCTTTCCAGGATTTTTCAATTTGCTATTTTTAAGAGGCAAAGAATTTTTAAATGTTTCCTAATTTCATTTTTCTTAAATCATCAGCTGCTAAATCACCCCAAAACCAGGACTTAGAATATGAGATGGCATTCAATGATAAGAAACGTAATATTTTCAATCTGTAAAGGAATGTGTACAGTTTCATTCTACTCATTTCATAAACGTCAGTTCTCTTCTATCACATGTAGATTAATGCTGTTTCAGTTAACTGAACAAACTCATACAAAATTTTCACCATTTCCACTATTTCCATTCACATGACTGACTGATTACTGATGAAAAACAAAGATGGTAAATGAGTAAGCATTTCTTATCTATCGGAAAGAACACAGGTGCACAGTACCACTCCCTCTTATATCTGCATATGTTTACTTCTTTCATTTAAGTTTTGAATACACATTTAGAAGTAAACAAATAGCTGATTGGCAAAAATACAAAATAACATTGCTAAATAATACAGGGTTCTTTAGTTTCTTTTTGGTACAGTCATTGCATATGGGTTTATGTTTATAATACTACAGTATTCCTGAAGGGATACTTGTTAAACTACTGTTCTGTAGCAGGTTTTTTTCTAGCTGTCATAACTTAGTTTCTCCTTTTTAATAAACTAAAATAAAAAAAAATAAAAAATACATAAAACATACATTATACACTATTAATTGATTCATCTTGTGATTCACACTACGAAATTTTTGACAGGTCATTGAGAGACTACAGTAATAAACTTCCTGTAGAACCAATTTAGAATAAGAAGAAGCAAGCTGCCAAATGTACAATGCACATCATTTACATTTACTCCACAGCCACAATCTCACTTTCATTTCTTTCCTGACACTTCAGGGTGCTAACATTGAGTAAAACTATGAGATACTTAGAGAAATTCATTTCCATGTGGCATTTGGATCAGAAATAATTCACTTTTTCTATTAAGAACTTCATATGTTCAGGAACTCTACAAGGTTATATAAAGACAGATTCCAAACACTGATAAATCATGTGTGTTTCTCATAACAAGCTGCTTGAGGACAGAGCAAGAAAATCCATGCATAGAATATAAATGTTTTTAGAATCAGCATCACTGGAGATATTTTAAAGAAATATCAGTGACGCTCTTCATAGTTCTGTTACAGAATTTTATACCAAGGTGAACATAATACCATTAAAAATCTCTTCAAAATTCTTCACAAATCTTTGTTCTTCCTTCCATACTCCCCTTTCTAAATAATAGATTTCAGCTATATCTTGAAAATATGTCTTTGAAGGTGTATGGGTAAGAAGATAACTGCATAGTTTCACAAAAATTAGCTAGTGACATGTCAATCTTCTGTTGAAAATATGGAGGTAGTTTTCTCTGTTTGGTTTTCAGACAAGCTACTGATAGTACTGGCCAAACCAATAAGTCAGCTGGAGAACAGTAAACTTTATGGTAACAACAAGCTCTTAATGTCTTTGATTCACTTCTTTAACAAGTCTGCCTTCTGCAGAATGAAACAACAGAAAGACACCAAGGAGATGAAAATAAGAAGAGACCAAAGGACAGAAAATCTAAGTTGGAGGTGCAAACAGATTAGTACCATGCACAGAAACTATCAGGCTATCTGATTAAATACTAACATTAAGTGGTTCAGCACAAATAGGATTTACCTTCTGTTGGGTCAGAAGGTATTTTCTCAAACATGGATCATTGAACCAGCAGACCATAATGGCTTCCTTAAAAGCCTTCTATGATCTATTTATGTAGCTTTAGAGTAATTACAGGCAAGCTGTGCCAACATGGCTACTCTCTGTGCACATTACCTTCCAATGCAAGAGAACAAAGTTTAAAGGAATACTGCGTATTTACAGTACCATGTTTCTAAAGTTGAATATATATATTTTTTTCATTACTAACATTACTATGTGAATTCTATGTATTGACTGTAAACAGAAGGAGAAATGAAAGGAAATAACACATCTCCAGTAAATTACAGTTTCAAGTTTAACCCTGTCCTTCAACAAAAGCTTCACAAACGGAAGTTCAAACCTGATATTTCCAAATCATTTCTCAAAGAGCTGTTATTAAAATGAATAAATACTCTGATGAGCATAATTTCCATGCTTATTTTAACAAGAGAGTTAAAAGAACTCTTATTTTTGTGTCTTCATTTCTCAAAGTCAAACAGAATTCAAGGATAATACCCTGTAACAGCTTGATAGTCTACAGAACTGGTTTGTTTGTCCTCAGTGAACACACCACACAGCCAGAATCTTTGATGTTCTGATGGGATGACACAAACTACAAATGTACAGCAAGAAGACAAAGAGTATGCTAGTTGCAGTATATGGGAACATATGGACAGGGAGTAAATGGGATGTAATATAAGATACATTATTAACTTTTAAAAATCAAGCTAGTAGGAAATGTAGAAATTGGTAAGTAAATAAACATTTCTGTTCATATATTGCTTTCTTCTTTATATGGAATTATTACTAAAAATTTTTTGCAAAAATAGTTCTCATTTTCAATACTTCTGATCAGTCTGGAGAAAGACACAAAAAGCTCAAATAACCAAACTACTTAGGAAAATATAAAATTAGACACTTGGTTAAATATTTAATATAGATTTCAAATCAGTGATAGATCCATAGAAGCAAAAATAGATAAGGGTGATAATACAGGCTATGCTCAAATCTTCACTCATTATTTATTAAAAGACAGTCAAGAAGCAGGTTTGTTAACCAATTTGTCACTAGAGGAGTGAAGTTACACTGTCTATTGGAAGACTAATGCTTGTACTCAAATTTTAAAATCACTGCCTTAAAGTGTTAAGAGAATTTGCTGATCAGTTTTGAACAAATGGTCAAGCATCAAGTTTAGATGATGTAATTGTCTTGTTTTAATTTAAAATGTATCTTGCTTCAGTTTCTTGAAATGATTTTACTTTTTTTTGTTCAAAATTACTTACATTTTATAACTGCTTTCATCTATACACTGTAATCTTTAAATAAAATTATTAAAAGTAAATGTGGGTATAAATATATTTCTCTCAATTGATAAAAAATTTGGATGAATTTTGTAATTCTTACCTTGATTATATTTCTTCTTTCCACTTCGGCATGAATTAAGAAAGAAAATCTAAGAAAATAAAGAGCTCTCCTAAGTTTTAGTTTTCTTCTACCTTCAGTTTCATAGCTGATTTGACCCACTTTCTCTGGGATAGAAGTTTAAAGGTCAGATTTGGTATATATTTCTCCATGCCTTTGAGGATGTCCCTTTTATAAGCCTTTTCTACTTTAAAAAGCCACTTGTCAAGACAGTGGACAAATTTGTCTCTAAGGCAGAACACATCAAAGACCTTAAGGACTTATTTGGCATGGCTAAATATGAAATCCCTAAACCTGAAATATTATGGATAGAACTATATAGTTTCATGTATTTATTCGTTAACCTATTTATTATTTCCAATGGAAAATGGCTTTTCCCAAGGGCTATGTGGTGCTGAAAGCTGGTGCTAACAAAGGAAGTTCTGTTAAAGGCACAAAACACTAAGCCCAATGACACAAGTTGCTGAGTTCCCATATCCCTGTTTATGGTAGCCTGATATTAGCCTGTTGCCAGTCATTCACCCAGCTACTCTATCATTCACCTTCCTCAGCATCACAGAGGATGAGAAGAAGAAAGAATGGTTTGTCTGTCAAGATAAAGACAGGGAAGTTGTTTAACAGTTACTGCCATGAGCAAAACAAACATGTTTTAGGGAAAAATACTTTCTTGCCAATTAATAGCAAGGGTATGGTGGTAAGAAACAAAGATAAGTGCTCTAACACTTTCTCCTACACTCATTTTTCTCAGGTTCATTTTCACTCCTTCATCCCTGACTCCTCTACTTTCTCCGTCTGCAAACATTCACAATTACAGAATTACAGATTTGTAGGGGTTGGAAGGGACCTCTAGAGATTGAGTCCAACCCCTATGCCAAAGCAGTTCCCTAGCCCAGGTTGCACAGGCAGGCATACAGTTGGGTCTTGAACTCCAGAGAAGGAGACTCCACCACCTCTCTGTGCAGCCTGTGCCAGTGCTTCATCATCCTCACTGTGAAGAAGTTCCCACACACATTTGTGCGGAACATCTTATGCTTCAGTTTGTGGCCATTTCCCCTTGTCTTATCGCCCCACACTGCTCAGAAGAGAGCAGTCTCATCCCTTTGCCTCCCACCCCTTAGAGTTGAAGATAAATTCCTGTAGCATTTTGACACAATGAGCTTTGGGAAATATTTTCAAGAACATGTTTCAAGTACAAAGAAGACAATAAAGTATAATGAGAACTGATAAATCTTAAAAATAAATACATAAATAAAAATTTTGAATTTGGGAATATTTAAAATTTTGCTACAGTAGATCAGTCAATCACAATAATAAAGCTAAATACACTCCTGCGCTGTATAGTGTTCACAGGTTTGATGTGTGAAATCGGTGTTCAAAAATCACATTTTGCTCTGCTTACTGAGTTGAACTTCAAAAACTCTTCCAGATATAACAATGAAAAGATCTTTGTTGGATCTCATGGTCCAGACAGAAAACTAGTTTTATTTTTTCTCAAACTAAAGATTACAATTAACAAAACAGTTGAAATTACTACACAATTCCATTCATCATTAAAATAATTGGAATTTTTCATTACAGAGAAGGGAAATAAGTATAAAAGCAACAAAAATCTCTAACGCCGCTGTTCAGTGAAATCACCCTCAACCAGTGTATAACACTTTCATAGCTTCTGCTTAAACATTAATATTTAAGAGCATAAGAAGTTCATTGAACATCAAATTGAACACACTGACCCGCGCTTCCTCAGTGCTGGGGAAGGAATGGAAATCTGAGATGTCCAGTATTTTTGCTAAAGCATTTTCATAATCTCTACTACATTTTTACTACAGTGTACAAGGCTTGCACATCAAAAAACTCAGTTCTAAGATGAATCTCTATATAAATAAAGTAGAAAAAAGTATTTAAGATTATATGGAAAACAATTTGTATTGATTATTCCAAATAACATGTGAATGACATATCTCACTTAATGAGCGAAGATGCATGGCATTTACTGAAATTAATATTTTTCTGATAGGAATCAGCACTTCCAGTATATATTTTCTGGCATTATTTAAGCTTCAACTATTTCACTGCATATTTGATTGCCAAAATACATATGTATACGTACATACACATATAGTCAATACAGCATATTTTTCTTTTTAAATAAAAGTGAATGTTAGGAGATTTTTGGACCTCAGTGATCACAGGGAAATTTAAAACATTCAGTTAGGGAACAGAATAGCTGAGATCTCATTCACAAAGCTAGCTACAGAAGCCCTTTTCTCTAGTAAGACAGTATCAGCATATTGTTCATTAGTACATCACCATTTCATCATTATCCTCTGAATCTTTAAATAAAAATCATGTAGTATGAATAAAAATTCCATCTATTTGGTTTTGTACAAGATGCAATATATGCTTGAACAAAAATTTACTTAAGTGTATTCACTTTCTCTAGTTGAATCTTTTCTCCTCCAGTCTCTCTTCCCTTGATTTACAGACTTTTTCAGTTTTTCCTCCAGAATACTTTTTGAACTCCTCGATTTGAAAAATACTCAGATAAAAATCGTGTCAGCAAACTGCACTCTTTCAGGTATGGTTTCCATTGAAAGTAGAGATGTTGCTACAATGAATGAGAGAAGCCTTTGGGTTTTTAGCTTATTCACCTCATTACATTTGTTTGAACATTATGCACCTATGAGAAACAACCTTGTGATTAATTGGGATTGTCTCAGTTTAAGTTTGCTTGGCACTGAATTTATTCTCAATAGAATTTCATTAAACCAGAAAAAAATGCCATCTTATTGTACCTTCCAAACAGGCTTTTTAGATGAAACAGTATGTCTTGAAATATAAGCTACCCCACTGACTGGGTTTGTCAATTTTCCAGACTGCTTTTGACTACTTTATTTACTAATTTGCTGATGTAAGATGTATAGCAGAGATAGCTAAAAAATATGCTCTTGAATTCTACTTACATTAAAATTTGATTCAGGAGCATGAATCAAAATGTTTCAGATATCGATGTTAAATATCTCCAATATTCTTAAGGAGAAAATGAAACCTACTAGGTCTTGCTTATAAATGCAAAGATAAAATGTCATTTATAATTTTATATTTCATCATCTTTCTTTGTGGGACATTTCAGAATTCACTAATCCCGTTTACTTTGTTCAGTTCAGATCTATATATGAAGAGTTATAAAATGTGCAGACAATTCACTATAACATAGATTTTATCATTTTCTGAAATGAGAAAGATACCTCAAAAGTATGAAACCATTTCTTAACCTTCAAAAGTGTCACATTCAGATTAGAGACAAAGGATTAGAACTCTGTATTCATAGTCTGCCTGATGAACACCTATTTTAGACAATTCCTTTCCTCCTCAGACTTTTGGGCACTGCAGCATTCATAGTCAAAGTATGACGAAGGAGAAATTCTGTTAAAACTGAGAAACAAAAAAAAAAAAAAAGAAAGCTATTCTAATTCTAGCTTTTCACAGTCCAATTAGTGAGTATTCAGAACAGTTAGCAAACAATAAAATGTACCTAAAAGCACACCATCAAATCCCAGCTGAGTTGTCAAACTCCTCGAAAACAGATGTGTATACATTGAATTATTATGAGAACCCTCAACCTCTGAAAATAAAGTATTTTTACAGAATATGTCACAAAATATTGAGACATTTTCATTCTATAAACTACAATTTGCTACTTGCTCAGGATGAGACAAGGCCTGCATGAAACCAAAAAACTGAAAAACAAAACATAATGAAAAGCAGATAAGTTATATATTAACTAGGGATGCATGCAGAGACAACTGAACCAAGACTGCCTTTGACTGAAAATAATCCACATGAAACCTTACGGCTATCAAAAGTAAAATAAAATTATTTTGATGAAGTATTAAGTACCCTTCTCAGAAATTCAATAAACATTTGATCTTTGGGTCATCAAGCAGAATAAGAACTTCCTTCTGTTTTCAAAAACTGAGGAAAAAAACTTAGCATCACAAAACAGTGATATTAACTGAGAACAGAGTAACAGGGTGAGAAAAAAAACAATCGTTGCATGAAGCTGAATTCCATAGGTGATCACAAATCTTTGACCATTGTGATCATCCTTGATCACAAATCAAAGAAAAATAAAAGGAGAAACATTAAAATCCTTGTTTTGTGCATATCATCACAGCTTCTTATATATTATCAAAGAACTGTACATTTAAACACAATGTATTTTCATAAGATCCCCAAAAATTCAATATAAAATAAGACTGTGTGTGTGGTTTTCACAGCACTGAAGAACTTAAAGAGTCTGCAGAAAAGCTACAGATGACAACCCACCACCTAAACATAAAATCATTGATTAAGTTTCTTTTTTTCTCCACAGACTTCTCAAATGTTTCTTAAGAGACAAAAATACTCTTGATAACAAACTCATCTGCAATGCAAGTCCCCCAGTAAATTGTATACCACACAATGATAATCTTTTAATGCTACAATAATGTTTACCTGCCACCATAATTGTAGGCTAATTGCCATCCCCAGTCTGAGAAAGGAGACCCAGCACTTGGTCTGCTAAGGCAGCCCAGAGATAGAATCACAAAATCATAGAATCACAGAACGGTTTAGGTTGGAAGGGATCTTTAAGATCACTAGTTCCAGACCCTGATATAGGGGGTTGGGATATCGAAGAATAGAAGATACCTCTTAGCTGAATCATGACGTGCATACAGCCACCAATCACCAAGTGATCTCATGTTTGGGTTTTGCTGCATTAAGACACAAATGGAGTGAAAGAATCAATTTCCATTTGGGGAAATTTCCAAATGAAACATGAACTTATTCATATATTGATCCTCAAACATGAATCCTTTATCTAGAATTTCACTGTCTATGAATTTTCAGACGACAAAAACTCTGGAGTAATTGTTATATCCTTGTGACTAAGGATGATATAAGAAGTGTTTCCTTACTTTCACATTTAAAAAAGTAAGATAAACAAAATCATATATCATTTGTAGATTGCTGTTAAAAAAATGAAATAAAAATAAGAAAAAAAAGAGCAATAGATACTGAAAATAGGTCAAGTTATTCAAAGGACAGATATCAGAAAGGATCTGCAATTTTTTTCCTGTTTGCTGCCTATGCTCAAAGCTAAATGTACTTGTTTTCCAGCTCAAAAATCTAGTCTACAAAATAATTTAAATGATGGATGAATATTTAGTTAAAGAAAAGAAAAATACCCCTATGCAAAGGAAGAGCCAAGTTCATTTGAAAAGTGAAATGTTCAAGTGAAATTAAAGTTTGAAGACATTTTTCTATATTTCTCTCCCAAAGAACACGTAGCCTAACCTGCCAAAATTAAAGGTTTGTCAGATGTTAGTTCACTTGCTGTAATACAAGAAAAGGTCAGAAAGCAAACTGAAAAAATAGTCCAGACAGCTTTAACCTCAAGGCTTTACTTTATTCCAAGAGACAGGGTTATCAGTCATATTATTTCCTATAAAAATACAAAGAACCAATACACAAAAAAATAAAAAAATAATAAAAAAAATCACATGAGCTAACATTTAAGGATGTGACAAGAGGTTACTATTCTGATTTTATGAGTGTTTTTTAAATCATCTGAAAGAGACTAGGACCCATCTTACTTGAAGGTTGAGACTGTATTTTCAGTTTCTTAAATAGCCTTGTGGTCACATTATTTATGTGAAATTTCAGACTTACTTAAATGAATTAAGATAAAATATGACAACACAGTAAGCAAACCCAAAACATTTCTTTATATTAAAAAAAAACAAAACACAGATAAAAATAAAATATTTTAACTATTATAATTTTTCCACATACAATTTATTTTAATGAATTAAGCACTCTTTACCTATATTCATGATATTTCTATAAACAGATATTTTCCACAAAAAAATAATAAAAAAATAGTTGTGCTGAAATGTCCTATTCACAGAAGTATGAGTAAAAGATATTGCTAGTAGCGCTATTATTGCTTGTAGTGAAAATTTCAAAGAACATTTAGATTAATAGAAAACTTCAGAAAGAATGAATAAAATAAATCTTTGTTGCAGAAAAGCCTAGAAGAGAAGAGCATTCACACTTATAAGACACTGTGATAAAAAGCACTTGACCGTTTTCATGCTCAATCAGCCTACACAATCTCAAACATCTCAGAAATTAAGGGAACTTCACAAAATAGGCAACTGTGCACAGTATATCTTTACTAACAGGTGAAGTAAAAGATTAGTCAAGAGAGCCATAACTGAAAGATCTATGTCAACAAGAAGTATTGGATGGGAGGAAAAAAATAAAAGAGGAAATGCTCAAAACAAATTACTGAGAAATAGTCATCCTGCAGGCAGTACCTTCCTTTCACCCAACCTAATATCGCCAACAAAAAACTATTTCACTGAAATTTTGATTGCTTTGATGAGTGAGAGCACTATGATTCTAAAATTGTCTATGAAATTATTTCATCTTTGACATAAAAAGCTTGAGAGACCCAGATAGGCAAAGCTTGATGATGTCCATTAATTTTATTTTTAGGGAAAAAAATAAATAAGTAAAAAATTATTATGAGTAATAACAAAGTCTCCCAACATCTGTATATATTCAAAGGACATACAAATTCTCACCTGTGAAAACTTAGCAGTGATGGAAATACTGTCCTCCAGATACTGTGATACCACATGCAAAATAAACTAATCAACCACATAAACAACAACAACAAATGCCACTTCTCCAATTTTAATTATGTATATCTGCAATTATTTCTAAATAAGTTTATAAAAGCGTTTAATATTTATGAGACAAGAATAAATACATTTCCCTTCTGTAAGCTACTTCTAATGTAGAAACTGAAGATTAAGTACAGTAGAAACATCTTGTTTTCTTCAGATTCACACTGATGCCCTCTTTACAATTAAATCCACACTCTCTATCCTTTCTAACCATTACGTGTATATAAAATTGAAATATTCAGTAGAATTAAAATACTTGACTCTTAGAGCATCGTCTTTTAAAATTCACAAAGAAACAAGTTTACTTTTTGGCCTGCTTCCTAAAAAATGTGGCTTTTATATATCTGCAAACTTGCATTTTCCTCTGGAAAAATGTTCTGGAACACTGTAACTCAATTCTGCTCATTACCATACCATCTCTCTAATGCTATTTAACTAACTTGTTCTCCTATTGTGGACCTGTAGCAAAGAAAAATAGTCCAGGGAGATAATACATGACTTGTTCATGATGCCACAAAAGACATTAAGCAAAGTAAATTGAATCAAGGTTTTCTCACACCATCTCCCAATCTCTTAAACATGTTATTTTGCTGAATAATTTAAGTTCACTTTCATATCTCACAGATGCTCAAGATAAAGTTACCACTTTTTCATGCCATGTTAAAATGAAGAAAAAGCTTCCTGAAGGACGAAAATAATTTACTTATAAAGCTTCTACACAATTTACATTTCTTGCTAATATTTTGAATTAACAGTTGTGAAACCACTCAGAGTAAACACTTCAAGAAATGGCAAAACATTCATTTAGACAGTTTCAGCTTATAGAAAGTGGAAAATTACTAAAAATGCTGTTTATTTCCAGCTCTCTTCTATTCAGCTGAATATTCAATGTCTTTTACTTGGCAAAAAAAGATACTTCATACCACCTGACACTATCTTTCAGTCAATTACATAATTTCTTTATGAATATATTACATTAAAAAACAATAATTTAATGGGAAAGAAATGCTGAGAGCTAACTGAACCTTTTGGGACACAGTATGGCCTATAGGGAGGGGAGTTTCTGTAGTACAAGTCTTAAAAGCATTACAGAATAAGCCAGCTATAAATCTTCCTCTAAGTCTGAGGAAGCACGTTCTGCAGCAGAAGGCTGTCTTTGGGTAGATTAATGCAATGTATATCCACTCTGCAGCTGCTAGTTCCCATGGGCAAGCCAACACTATCTGTAGCACCAACACAAGCCCCCACCTGCATTGCAGCTCCTTCACAAGGTTCCTAGCCCCACAGTGAGCTTGCAAAGGGGCTGGCCACAACCCACTCCAAGATGCCTACTGGAACTATGAATAGGAATATCCAGAAAAAGGACACTAGGAGAATATTTTGAAATTTAGTCTTCCTTACTTGGTCTCTCATAGAATTAATGACTACATGACAGAATTTAAAGTCATCATTTTCTATGGAACTGAGATCAGGCAACAAAAAAAACTCACTGTCAAGTTTTCTTGTCATGACTAGAGATTGACATAATGACTTCCTATTGTCCAGGATCCGCAAGAGTATTTTGAGTTTTGCATCATAATCCAAGGGATAAGCATAATTTAGTACAGTAATTATATTGATGTAATTATACCAATTAATGACAATGCAAGACTAAGTCCAAGAAATACATATATTTCAGACTCCATAATCACAGATATGCACTCAAGTTCATGTTTTTACTATATTCTCCTCAATAAATGTTTCTTTTCTCTCTAAAGAGAAAAAAAAAGTGAGAACAAAGTAAGGCTGTCTTTCCTGTATTTAATATGGCTTACTGTTGCTTTGCATATGTTCTCTCTGTTATTTCAAGATACAGTTGGCAGAGTAGCATACCTCAACACTGTTTTTATCACAGTGTGAAAAACACCAGATGTACAAAATTAAAGTTCAAGTTAATCAAAATATTGCTTGACAAAGCAAATAATTGAATTGCACTTTCAATGCACTGTGGTAGACAATAATTAACATGCAGCATCTTCAACATATTTGAACACAACTTCCAATTTCCGTTTTAACATCATAGAATGCTGTCTACACATTTTTTAATGGCACCCCTGATAATAATATATTCTGTTTTTAATCATATTCCACGTTGCAGGAAATGAAGCTTGCAATTTTCCCAGGTGCTTACCAAATTACTACTGCTAGCTAATTCTCATCCCCCAAGTTAAGAGCTTCAACACTGTGCCCATTAACAGCCTGCTTATGTTCTTCCTGTACAACAGAAGGTAAGTTAATATGTGCTTCAATTATATCCAGTTTGTGCATTTATAGCACCCTGTGGGCAGCACTAAGAAGGCTGTAAATGTACTTATACTGCTTCCTTAATGCTCTACTGTATTACAGGAGAGAGAGAGTGGAGAAAAAAAAATATCTTTATTTTATCAAGAGAATCAATAAGAAACTCCACTGTATCAATTCAAGAAGGCAGCTAAGGTAAGGACACTCTTGCTACAAGTAGAGCTTGTACAAACTTGATTTTATATATATTTCTTCTTCTTTACATATGCACACAAGTACACACATTATTAAGCCTGCATTTGTCAGCTTTAATAAAATGTACTTGAAAAACATTTTCAAGCACTGTAGAGATATTTAAATGGAAGATATACTGAACAAATTGCTTCTTCTAATTGCATCTATTGACCTAACTGAACAATGTCCTAAAAGAAGGCTTCCTGTTTTTGCCTTGTCAATTTTATTGCAGATCAACCTGAAGTTCCACGAAATAAGCGCACATTTGCTCTTACACCATTTTTTTTTTTATTTTGTTGTTCCAACAGTATGTTCACCACTAGTAGGTGAAGTAAAGGGAATATTCATACTTGCTGTTTTATTACGCTATTTTTAAATCATAATCACCTTTCTTCTTGTTTTGTAGAGAAAATTTTCCAGAAGCATTTGGAAAGTAAGCAAAAAATGTTTACACATATGAATACTGAAGGATCAGGCTATGATTATATGCGAGTCCCTGTTTGATTTAATACAGCAGTGATAGGCATAAGAGCTCTCATTTAGGTTATGATAAAAGAACATATACTGGTACAATAAGCACATTCAATCTCCCTAGCAAATTTCAGTATACATGTGTCTATGTATATAGATCCATTAAGACAAAAAACTCTATACGTATAGACAGCCTGAGATAACAATGATACGTATTCTTATAAATAATTTCGTTGCATACCCTTCAAAGTTATATGTTTTCAACTTAACATTTTCCCTCACTCTTACCTCTAAAATCACATTTTTGCCTTTTTATTGCTTAGGGAAAAAAAAAATAAGGTAGACACACAAACAGTATCTTCACCACACTGTTACTATGGTGGGCCGCTGATCCTGCCAAAACGATTCCAACCAATTGGAACACCTTTCTAATAAGAACCCCCAGAGGTGAAAGTTAATTACAATATTTACTGACCTTCTTATTTATTTTAATATAAGGAAAACTCAAAATGGAAATTTTCATCTTCAGTGGTGGAAAGGTGCTACCATACTTTTAGATTTGCTCATCCAAGTAAAAGAAGCCTTGTAATAATTTCTTTCGTTGCTGCAAACTCCACAATGACTTCAGTCATCTAGAAAATAGGGTTTGAAGTCTGTCTAGGCTAGGACAGCTGACTCCAGGTTTCCAGGCTGGTTATGACTCCAGCTCGCTGCTCCACCACATGCTCTGGAGACTTTCCTTTCTAAAACTCCCAGAAGCACTCAAGAATGGAAACAACTTCCTCTCTCCTAACTGCAGCTCACCTGTCCCACAGCCTGGCTGGACCAAACCAGCAGGCCTCCTTTCTGCTTTCTTACTTCCAGAAAGAGCATAATTACATGCACCACAGAATAATGAAGTACCATCCATCTCAGCAAGCAGCTTTTTAAAATTATTTGAGTAACTTATGTATCAATACCTATTTTTAAGTTAACGTGAAAAACGGTATCTGCAGTGTTGACATTCTGAACGGTATATTTCAAAGCTCCTATGAAAAAAGAAATTGACACTGAGAAATTGATGGTACTAAGGTACTTAGACGTTCATATGCTAAAGATTCTAACGGAATACTTAGGGCTCAGGTGAAACATCACATTGTTGAAACACTACTTAGCATCTGATCTCACCAGGCTTGTTCAGTCATTGTTTTCATTAGCATGTAGATGGTTTACCTTTTTCCTAGTTATTTTTCATTTATTCTGGAATTGTAAAATGAAGTTAGTGAAAGGGTCAGCTCAGAAGTCATTATTTCACCCCTGTTTTAAGACATTCTGGTAGACCTCAACTAGTTCCTGTCAGAAGTAATGAGAGTGATATAAGCCTATTATGCTTTAAGAGACCGATAAATTCCAATGCCAGCCAGACCCTCTGTGGTGGAGGAAGAACAGAATGTTGTGGAGCAAACAAAATTGAATCTTCAACAGCTGCTCTCTGAAGCCTGTTATTTCCCAGTATAGAGGTTTAACAAAACCATCACAACCAAGAGCAGCAGTGGCTCTTTATTACCCTGAAAATAATTAGGCAAAATGTTTTATAACTAGCTATCTCTTAATTTCATGTATCTTTCAATCAAGGAGCTCTTTCATATCTCCTTGACTTTGACCACTGCCCACAGTACAATATTTCCATCTTAGACACATACTTCAGCCATAAAACTGAGTCTCTTTTTCACTGAATATGAGATGAGAAAGAGAAAAAAAAAAAGAATGCCCATTGACATCGTAATTTAACTCATTTTTCCATTAAAAAGATTTTATCTCTCAGTCCATAAACCATTGACAGCTAGTCAGAATCTGATCTACAACACAGGAAGTAGTGTTTTTACAAGAGTATAAAATAAATATATATCCGTTTTTGTGCCTGTTTCAGTACAGATCTTCCGAACTGTATTTGCAGATTTTCTATATAATAAGACATATTATGAGAAGTCAAAGATAGAAAATTGTTGATGCTACTGTGGGTATAATTTAGATGAATAGCTGAAATAAATGTGTTACCAGCAAGTCAGTTAAGCTTGGAAGAATTTCTAAAGTAATGTTTCCTTCTTTACTTTTTCATTTGTACTACAGATATTAAAGATAAGGAAAAAATGTTGATGTTTTATGAAGTACTTTGAAAGAAACAGAAAAAAAAAAGGAATAAAAGTTTTAAAACAGTTTAAATTTGTACTTCTAGGGTATGTTCCTAATGAAGATCGTTAACACTGTGTTAAGTTCATTATTTGCCTTGTAATGTTAGGATTATTAAATATAACATTATTTTTTTACTGGAAAATACAGTACTATGCCAAGTTATAAGCCAAGTAAAATGGAACACATAGAGAGGGAGAAGGGGAGACATACAAACAGAGGTATTTCTTAATAACAGAAACCTAGCAAAAGAGGCATCAAATTTATCAGCAGAACTGCAGATATGACTCTATCAATAATCCGTGGCACTTTTGTATTTCCCAGTTGAGGCTATTATACAGCTTTGGATGACAGCCTGCTTCAACTTCATCATACAATCCACTGGGACAGAAACTCATAACTGGCTTTCAACATAGATCCTTCATATAAAGGGTAATAACTGCAGCCAGTCAGTGTAGTAAGATTATCACAGAGTGCAGCAATGAGCTGTAAAATGTGGGAAAGGAAGTCTGACAGAAACCTGACAAAATAACCTCAGCAGTATGACTCCCTTTAAACATCAAGGGGAGAGGTATAAAAAAGATCCCAACAGAATCTTCCTAGATGCTGTTCTGCTGATGCTTTTTCATTAAACTTACCTTGACCTATCTTCAGACATTAAAGGAAACATATAGCTTATCAGAATCTTGAGCTTCTTCAAGAGATACAGACACCACAAAAGGTTTTATCTATATTGGTGAATGTCACTTATATTCTCAAAATCCAATAGAAGTTTTCAATAGAACAGATGCTGTTACATAAAATAATTATCTAATGATATAATATCTCAGTGTGTTATTATCTAACAATGTGTCTATTGTACATAAAAGAAACTTAAGTTATGCCTTAAAAAAAAAAATCATCAAGGGGCAATAGTGACCCAGGATTCACAATCCCACTTTCCTCGCTTTAGTCAGACATAAGAGTTTATCTCAAATTTCTGAGCTCCTTGAAAATCCACACACAGCTTCATTCTGTATTTGTTTTAACATAGTATGGCTCTCGTATCCAAATGGAGGCTTATTCAGAAGCTGGAGCTTGTGTAAACTAGTCCACATGATCAGAGTTATTTCATGCTAAAGCTTTGTTTGTAGATATAGAAGTTTGAAAGAAACATGAAACAACGCTGTCAACTCAGCATCAAACAACTCTATGAAAATATTTTCATGTGTTTGCATTAGTATCTACAGACACACTTGTTCAGCTAACAGCTGAATATCTAGCAGATTTTTTGGATCTTCTGAAGTACCTTTTGTTGTAAAATGTTATTTCTTTAAGTTATAGGCATGAAACACAGTATCAAAACATGGTAAAATATTTAGTATAGTAATATATACTAATAATGTAGCTTTTAAGGGGAAGAACTCAGTAAAATTTCATTGTAAAGTTTTATGACTATATCTCATCATAGCTCTGCAGAATATGTACAAGAACAATTTCTATTCCCTATTCAATCCTCCTATATTTTTGTGTGTGGGTTCACTTAATGCAGTCGTGTCACCACAGACCCTCAGTGTAAATGCTCAAAATTTCTGGCAGATTTTCTACGATTTTCTGAGGAAAAATATTAGTTTTGAGAATGCATGGAAGAAATACTACTAATAAACTGGTTCATGTCAAAAGTTTTACTTTAATTCAGATTTTGAAATTAAGGATGGGATTTATCTTATAAACTTTAGCTGAATACAACACATGCTACCTGAGCAAATCAGTCCAAATCTCTAGAATACAGACTAGGAGCAGGCAAATCTAGAGAACTCTTGAACTATTTAATTTTTTCTTATTTATGATTGCACCCTAGAAGAGTCCAATTCTTCTCCTTGGCCATAACATGATACTAGTGTTGACTAAAGTTTTGAGGATCACCTTAATCCTATCCTAAATATCTTTTTTTTGTTTTTAACAAACAGGAAATATTATAACTTTTCTAATAGAATATTCCATTTCCAGGTTTTCACAATCCTGCTACAAAGAATGGAAATTTCAAAACATTCTGCAAAATGTAAAATCATTATTTCACTCATCACTGTTTATTAGTAGGAGGTGAACCTCAGAGATCTCTGTGTACTGCCTCAAGTGTAAGGTACAAATAAATGACTTTAAGTAAGACTTTTAGATGGCAAATTAATAGAAGTCTACAACAGTTACTAAAAGAGCACTTTTATACCATGCTAAATTACCACACATTCATACTGAAACCTACTGCAATTTATTAACCCTTCTTTATGCTTCAAGAGACAATAAGCACAAAATAGACATAATTCTCACGAAACTTTCAACCACAGAACATCATGTAAGATAACTTTTCAGGACGGTACAGTAGGAAAGAAATAGTCACATTTTGTCCATTAAATCCTCCTGTGTCTCCTTCCTTCTATGACCTTTTTTAATTGTTATCTTAATTCTTTTCTTCAAATCAAACACCATATTCACATTTGAGAATGTGAATATTGCACATATCGTTTTCTTTCTGAATCAATTCCCAAAATGAACTGACAGAGCTATTTTGACTCAGTTAGTTCTGAGTCATATACAAAAATATTTTTCTATTTTAAAGTGGTGAATAATATGATAAAATAAAATTATTTATGATAGTAGTTCAATGAGCATTCTTAAAAAAATATAAAGAAAATTTTGATGCATTTTCTGCACAGTACTTGAAAACAGAGTTAGTACTATATAGTTGTGAATTATTACAGAGGTTTCTGTTACTTGCAACATAGCTGTGTGAATGCTCAGTCTCCACTGAGGCANTGTTTTAACAAACAGGAAATATTATAACTTTTCTAATAGAATATTCCATTTCCAGGTTTTCACAATCCTGCTACAAAGAATGGAAATTTCAAAACATTCTGCAAAATGTAAAATCTTTATTTCACTCATCACTGTTTATTAGTAGGAGGTGAACCTCAGAGATCTCTGTGTACTGCCTCAAGTGTAAGGTACAAATAAATGACTTTAAGTAAGACTTTTAGATGGCAAATTAATAGAAGTCTACAACAGTTACTAAAAGAGCACTTTTATACCATGCTAAATTACCACACATTCATACTGAAACCTACTGCAATTTATTAACCCTTCTTTATGCTTCAAGAGACAATAAGCACAAAATAGACATAATTCTCACGAAACTTTCAACCACAGAACATCATGTAAGATAACTTTTCAGGACGGTACAGTAGGAAAGAAATAGTCACATTTTGTCCATTAAATCCTCCTGTGTCTCCTTCCTTCTATGACCTTTTTTAATTGTTATCTTAATTCTTTTCTTCAAATCAAACACCATATTCACATTTGAGAATGTGAATATTGCACATATCGTTTTCTTTCTGAATCAATTCCCAAAATGAACTGACAGAGCTATTTTGACTCAGTTAGTTCTGAGTCATATACAAAAATATTTTTCTATTTTAAAGTGGTGAATAATATGATAAAATAAAATTATTTATGGATGAGTAGTTCAATGAGCATTCTTAAAAAATATAAAGAAAATTTTGATGCATTTTCTGCACAGTACTTGAAAACAGAGTTAGTACTATATAGTTGTGAATTATTACAGAGGTTTCTGTTACTTGCAACATAGCTGTGTGAATGCTCAGTCTCCACTGAGGCATTAATTCAATTCCATGGACAACATCAAATTCAAATCTATTCTGAAACAGGGTGAAAAACAGCCTCACTGAAATTTTCTGTAAGGGGAAATCCCTGGAGTATTAATACTAGTGTACATCCATGGTTTTGCTGAGACCACTTATTAACAAAACCCCAAGAATTCGTCTCCTGACAATAACCTTCTCCCTGACTATTGTGAGGTCAAGGATACTTGAATACAAGTTATTAGAAAGCTTTNTGCATTTTCTGCACAGTACTTGAAAACAGAGTTAGTACTATATAGTTGTGAATTATTACAGAGGTTTCTGTTACTTGCAACATAGCTGTGTGAATGCTCAGTCTCCACTGAGGCATTAATTCAATTCCATGGACAACATCAAATTCAAATCTATTCTGAAACAGGGTGAAAAACAGCCTCACTGAAATTTTCTGTAAGGGGAAATCCCTGGAGTATTAATACTAGTGTACATCCATGGTTTTGCTGAGACCACTTATTAACAAAACCCCAAGAATTCGTCTCCTGACAATAACCTTCTCCCTGACTATTGTGAGGTCAAGGATACTTGAATACAAGTTATTAGAAAGCTTTATTTAGTACAGAATGTACTCCTCACTTAGCCAAGTAAGTAAGGTAGAGGTAAAGCATATCTTCCCTGCTTCTAAAGGAACTTTAACTGGAATACATTGCTTCCACTTCTTCCATCAGCCCTTTCTCAAGTACCATGTATCCAGTCACATACTTGGTATATTTCATAATCTTTTAATTACAATTTTATATAGTTTAAAGACAAATAACCTTTACAAGACATTTGACATGAAAACCAGAGCAAATTCATTCATATCCTGTTTAAGTCCAACCTCCCACTTAAGACAAGGCTATCATTAAGATTTGATCAATACTAAAATCTCTTCATTTAAATCTTTCCTCCCTGTTAGAACTGTAAACCGTATAAATCATAAAACATAAATGAGACAGCTACCATGGGCTGCTAGCTTTGCATGTTTCTCAAGCCACTGATGTCCGACAACATCCTCTCAGGGACAGCATGTCAAATATTGATTCCTTTGTAAAAATATGAACATGTCAAAATTCAGCAATGAAAAAGGGTCATTAAATATCACTTAACACATGTATATATACAATATAAACTTACTTACTGAAAGCAATACATTATGTTTAAAATATTTTTTTGGCTTTATTTAAGTGTTTATGTTTAGGTGTTCTGTATTTCAGAAGGTGCAGTGGTTGCCATGGAAACTAATTTTTAGTCTACTGCAGAGTAAATAATTCTGTAAATCTCACTTCATATTCAGTCCATGGGTATGATTTCCTTTTGTCATTGGGATATGAAAGTAGAACAGAATTTTATTTTCCTCTCTAGGTATTTTCTCTATGTAGTAGCTTTTCAGTTGGTATAGAAACAGAAGTAGTTAAGAATGAAAGAGTGGAATCCAGGTTCTGCAGGAGTCCTGACCTGAATTACCGAATGCTTCATGAACTTATGGAATTTATTTTTTTTTTCCGCATCAGAACTTCATTTGTTTCCAATATATAATACAGATAATAGACTTGTAAGACATACTTCTCAACAGCTCAAAAAGCTGAGTTAATTATTTTTGTAAAATGATTTAAATTCATGCAACTAGAGGTGATGTGTAAGCTATTCTCAGTCTGCATATTACTACCATTTATTACTGTGCTGGGATCAGGGACACTGATTTCAATATAAAAGACTGTAATTAAATGATTTTCACGCTTTCTGGAACAAGCATAGCCCATATCACACAATACTGTTTTAATAGAAATAGACTTGAGCTATCATTCAGTAAGCAATGTTATACTTACAGATAAAAGATGCACGTACATACTTCTTCTACCCCTTGGGTGCATGCTTTAGGAATGTAGCTGATGGAATGACAGAGTCCATCTTTATTACGTTACGTTTTAATACTCTATTGTACTATTATCTTTGCAACATTATATGCATAATCTAAGCAAATAGAGATACCTAATAAGAAACTGTTTCTTTTGCCTTTAGCTTTTTCTAGAGTCTAGATTTCTACATTATTACACCTCACATATATCAAAGAGTATGTCTGCCTTTTTCAATAACCAAGCATAGCTGGAATGTAGAAGTCTTTATGCTACTGACAGAACTGAAGTGCAGCAGAGGTACCCAACTCATCTAAAACTGTGGAGGAGACATGTGCCAGAGCCAGGAAAGGAATCAAGGCACCTGAGTCTTCCTCCAGTGTTTAATTGGTTGTCATAGCAGGGGCTAGCCACCATACTGATAAAGAGGAAAGCTGTCAAACAGCATCAGATCTGATTGTTGAGTATAGGCAGGTCTGACAGTATTACTGTTGAGTCCACAACATTACCCATTCAAGACCTCCTGCAGCAGATGCACATTTGAATTGTATGCAGAGGGAATGAACTGCTGTTGCTGCAATGAATAAAGTGAAAGAGATCCTGAGACTTGAAAAGAAAGGAGGAAGGCAGCCAGATGTGGAAGTCACCAGACAGTTAGTCCCACTGGATCTACCAGGACTATGAGGGAAAGGACTGGTGGTGTTGGGACTGGATTCTTCACCAGTCCCAGCGGCATCTGTCTGTCTGCATCAAGTCTTTTGGCTTTTCCTGGTCCTCTGATGTAACAACAGCAGACAGCAGGGCCAAGGCCACTTTGCTCTCCCCAGGGGCCTGCTGCCTCCAGAGCTACCTGCCTTGATCACGAAGAGAGACAGGCTAAGTTAAAAAACTGCAGCCAAGGAAATTTTACGCAGTTGTATCAACATTGTTGTTTGCAATATGTTTATGTAATGACACACACTTCAGTGTAGAAAAAATTGCTTACTGAATCAAATGTAATTTCCCTATAAATTTGTTACAAAGAATTACTGAGTATCAGGAAGCCATATGTAAGAAATTATGCAGAGGCATTATCTACAGCACAAACAAAATATCTAGTGTGTACAAAACTATCTTTTCCCAGATTTCCCTTTCCCAGCTATTGAGGATATAGATGCCTTTTAATCACCTTATTAGTGACACAGAAAAGTATCTTAAAGCTTGGACCACATGGGACTTCTTTGAACTGACTGCTGTTAGAAAACTAGATATCTCTCTTTTGTCTGTTTCTATTCATTTCCTACTCAGGCTAAATTGCTTTTAATATCAGTGGGAGGTGCAAGTGCTCAGACTTTATGAAGATCATCCATGTAGTTGAGTGTCACAAGACTGCTTTAACTACTTTCCTTTTTGTAGCCACATTTATAAAGAAAAGGAGAAAAAACAAACAAACAAACAAAAAAATCAACAGAGCTACACTGTCATTCTTATGACCTCTCCAGGGACTGGATTGAATCTCATTGCTCGCTTTGATTTTTTTTTTTTTTTTTTTTGCAAACAATATCAATTGTATTATATAGAACTTACGGACTTATTGTGATCTTCCTTTCCTTTATTATTCCTGAATAATCATCCTTTCTGACTTACTATGTACTTACGTGTACACTAATTCCACAGAAAACGTATTTCCTTTCCTGATGCCAGGAAAGTATTTCTCATGTATTTTATCTGAGAAGTTGGGCATTCTGGGAACATCTTATTTGTTTAGCCCTGAGGTTCTAAATGTTTTGGGTAAATAGCAAAGGAATTCAAACACAATTTGATTCAAGGAAAGAAAAGAAAGAAAATACTCATCCAAGGAGCTTTCCCATCTAAGCAAGTTTCTATTTTTGCAAATCTTCAGATTGCTATTTGTTCACCAAATATATGCTCACCTTTAGGAAATGAACTATCACAACACTGTAAAGCTGCTACAACTAACCTTCACCAATAAACTGCACATTCTTAAGACCCCTCTTGTTTCTTAAGATTCTGAATGTCTTTAATATTAATCATGTCATACAGAACAAACATTTGTGAAGAAAGCATTGGA
>VXAB01006467.1:16041-29824 GCA_013399175.1 Odontophorus gujanensis
TTTTTTTTTTTTTTTTTTTTTTTGTTACTAAAGCAGTCAAAATTTGAGGTCAGGAGTTTAAGGTCTTTCTAAGATTTGAGCCATGTTTGTGCTTTCTGTGTACCTCTCAGGCTTACTGGGAATAGGGACACACTGCTCTGGTGTGGGAGGAGAAACAGTGCTTCATACACGCTCTCAGTAAATGGCATTTTGGTTTGAAAAGCAAATATGCATCTTGTCATTTATTTAACCGATTCCCATGGTATTATACACAAATGTTTTTTCCCCTCTGCATCCTGCTTTCTGCTATGCTGATGATAATGTACCTGGAAGGAAAAGGCCGTCCAAGCCGAGGCAGCCAGCGTCAGACAGGGCGGTCTGCCATCTGTCCCACCTGCTGCATTCATGTGTCCATCTGGTTACTGCAATAGCTCATTGCAGGCTTCAACAGAGGAACGTTCAGGCTGAAAAGGAGGCAGTGTGAATTATTTAGGTAGCTCGTGTAAATACGGAGAGAGGGAGAGGAGCAAAGGAGGGGGGCTTCGGGAAGGAGAAAGCACTCTCTTACTCCTCGATGCTTTGGAATGTGTTAATGCATGAGAGCATTTGATTTGCATATAGATTTAGATGTATAGATCATTGTGAAGATTACAAGCCAATGAGTTTTATCTAGATTTAGATAGCTCTCGGCCTGGTTTGCGCATAAAATATAACCAGTTTCAGAAGGAGAATCTTTGGGGACTTAAAACCAAAGTGAAACTGATGAAATGTAATGCTTTTAGGTATTAATTTAGCAGAAATAAAATATTTCCTCTAGGGGCTTTCTGTGCCCTTTGTTAACCAAGAATTTATAAGTACTTTACGTACTTGGTGCTTTAGATGCACTGTGTGGTTTTCATTTGGTTATAGTTAGTTACATTTTTAGTCATCTGTACTTGATTCTAAGAGGAAGAAGAGTTGACAAATGTTCCTTTTCCTTTTTTTCTTCAGTGTATCAGGTGAAGATTAAGCCCAGTCAACAAACAATTTTCCAGCTGTCAGTGCGTTTGTTGTTTTACAGACAGAGGTACATATGCCTTTGTGTTTATACAAACATGCATAGAACATTGAAATCTCAAATCTCTTTGAGATTTTCAAATGGGGGTGAGCAAACACTAATGGTACAGGGGCCTTGAAAAGCGAATAGATTTGTTTAGTAGTTGCTTGAATTTAAAAATGACCACCAGAAAGTTTATGGTGGATTATTTATTGCTTAAATTGAATTATTTTTAGAAAATATAAAAATCTAACATTAGATACAAACATAGAACAATTCAGATGAATCTCTTATTCTGAACATTTTAATAGTAGTGGTGTCATGTCAGGTTATTTCTTAATGCAGAAAACTGCCTTACTGCAATGCTGTGTTTGAAAACTGGAAAGATTGGATTCATACTTGGATACATTGTTGATGTGAGGTTGTTCTTTCTGCTTTTAAATGTCTAACTTTCCTCAGCTGTGGAGTAGAAACAGGATCATCTTAAGAGGAATCCTTGAAATTGTGGGAGGGTTTTGTGCCATTGTTTTGCCTGGTTTTAGATCTGCAGAAGAAAGGGGCGCAGCATCTTGAAATCCCAACTGCCTGGCTACTTCCCTAAGATTTGCATGAAATTCAGCTGCAGCCTTCAAAGGGATTTGAGTGGATTGGATTCTTTAAGGTTAGTCCATGTCAAACCTATTAAGTTCAATTCACATGCAAAACCCTTTTTACTTTTTTTTTTTTTTTAAACCAATAAGGCTGTAGCTGCTATTAATGCAACATCGTGTACTTTTGGTAGAACGTCCATGGTAATGGATCACTTTACTGGCATGTGTAACTAACAGATAATCCACTTTGTCATCTTTCAAATTGAAAGGTTCCGTCTCCTGTATCTTCCTCAGATTGGAGAGGCAAAAGTTGAGATCCTGGAGACTGTTTTAAAGTATCTTAATTTTCTGGGACTTTGAGTTCTACCTCTGTTTAGATCGTCTCTATTGATGACTAAATGACTTTAGGTGTACTGTGTATGTTCTGTGGTGGACCAGGAAACAACAACAGGAGGGAAAAAGCATGAAAACGTTTTACTCTGTATATGAGGATTAGTGGCTACTTCAGAGCTGCAAGGATGTGACTTTCAAAAGAAGACTTAAAGTTTTATTTTAAAGGCCAGTAGGAGGAGTTCTGCTCATCTCAGACATTAAGGCCAAAGTATCTTACTCCCATATGTAGACTTTTTCAAGTCCATCAGCAGGCTGTGAAAGGTGTACCAATGGAAGATACTTGATTTCATTTAGACAGTGACCAAACTAATGCATGTTAGCAGGAATTTTATGTTAAATAAGATGCAAGGGACCCAATGTTTTGTATAGGTCACATCTCATCCCGGAGTCTTCTGCCCTGTGTGAGGTCTGAAAGATTTGCCCTTTGTTTTGTGAATGGCTGCGACTTGTTAGGAAGTGCTGGCTATGTCCTGTAACCAGGTGAGCTGAATCTTGAAAGCAATTGAATGTTTACCACAGGGAATCAAATTCATCCACTTCCACAGTGGGTGCACTGGCACCTGGGCCTTCACTGCCTAGCAGGATGCTGGATTCTTAGCTGCATTCTGATGTCACTTAGCTCACTGAATTTTTGCTCAGCTCTAAAAATGTAACTGAGGAGAGAGTAGTTTCTTCTCCTTGTGCTTTTTGTCGTCCAGTGTTTGAACTTTACACTTCAGTGCTCAAGGAAACCATTGCTTTTAATTATGTTTAGATCAAACGTGGTAAATTTGTGTGTAATGGATAAGCACAGAGTATTTTCCTTTGACTTACAGTTCCAGGTGCTCCTAGTCTTTTAAATACATACATTGAGTAAAAAACCACAATAGTATTTTTCCTATTCTTACACTTAAAAGAAAAAAGAAAGGTTCGAATGGCACAGACTTTGCATTTAGTCTGCCTTTTTTTCTAGTGATAGCTGAAGAAACTTCTTCTTAAATGAAACACTGATTCTTGGGATCTGATCCTGCAAAACCCACATGCATAGGTCACTTGTTACAGGTAGTAAATTTTCTAGCTAAGTACTTAAGGGATCAGTGGATAATAAGCCGTTTCAGTTGACCTCATTCTCTTGCATCTTGCACAAGAAATACAACATCTTTTCCCCAAATAAAAGGGTGAAATTAAGACCTATTTTACTTTATTTTTTTTTCCCAGTATCCTTTTAAAGATTTGAAGTTGCTCTGACCTGTGGTCAGAATACTTTGCTAGAAATTGTGGTCCTCCCTGTTTCATGAATCCAGAGTAATTTTTTAGAAAGTCTTTAGAACAATATTTTGTAAGGTAAAAGATGCTTGTAGGGTATGAAATTTTGTAGCTGTATGTAAATCTGTAGTTGTTCATTTAAAAGTTCCTTATTGCTAACACCTAAGCCATTGAGGGTCATGCAGAGCTCGTAGCTTTTAATGCTAATGCCTTGTAGTATTAATATGACTATTTGCAGCGTTATTAATTACATGGGCTAAGTAGCAAACACTAGCACTCGTGTTGCTGCATGATGGTGTTTCTTACAGCATGCTATTTTCCTGCTTGTTAGATTACTGTGTATTCATATGATCTCAGTTAGTATTTGGGGAGATCAAGTTAGTGTTTTGCTGAGGGAGTGAAAGGAGATAAAAAGATGGCCGAGACATGTGAATTCTTCTTTTTCCTCAGCACCTCCAGCTTTGTTGCTGTGAATACTGTAAATATCTCACAGGAGAACACAGTTGTGTTACAAGAGTTAGGTATCTGTGCTGGATGATGGGGTGGCTTCTCTGGCAAAAGAGCTTTTTTTTAATGTGTGAATAATTACAAAATGCCTGCATTGATAGAGGAGCAAGGAAACAGTACTGTCAACTCCAGGTAAAAAATAAGAAAGTTGGCTGAGGTTTATTTATTTTTTATTCTCTAACAGCTTTAGTTTCTGATAACATTAACAGACCATTAACCAGTCCTCCTGGTTCGTGTTTCTGCTTGTTGTTGGCAGTCCCCGAATGGAGCAGAGAAAGGGGAGGGGGGGGGACACAGAGGTTAAGTGGCATAGAGGTTAAATTGCTGCGGTGACAGATTCTCTCCAGAAAGATGGTGAGTTGTTTTAAGGATTAGTTTGGGAAAACTGGATTTGAAGCCACTTTGCTGCTGCTCACGTGTGATGTCCCTAGTGTTACCTGTTTCATATTTATCATAAAAACAAAATTTGCTTTCCATAATGAGCAGAGAGTGCTGGGGAAATTTAAAAGCAAACCACAAGCAGGTTTGATCAGCTGCAACAACGACTGGAATTTTAGTTTTATTACTTTATTACAGGATTCCTAAAACAGTAGAGCTGATTATTTTTTATATGTATAGTATATATACTTGGCTATTGTATGATGATTGCTGTAAAACAGGAGCATTGCTGAAATAGATAGCAGTGCTGCTAGGGGAAGTGTAGTGCCCCCTGTTAAAAGTCAGTACTGCCTCATTAATGAGTGGTCTGTTCCTGGTAGAGGTCTGTCACTGCAGCCAAGCAGAAGCTCCTCCTGCGAGAGCCTTGCATGCCATCCGCAAAGCTTAAAGATTTTCTTCTGAAAAAACCTCACCATATGAGCTGTGAGTCCAGGAGGAGGTGTACAGTCCCTCTTCAGAAAAAATGCGCTCAATCTGTTTCAGACGAGTTCCCTGAAAGATGGGTTAAATCAACTGATTGAGCTGATTTTCTCTCTTGAGGTGATATTTTATTTATATGATAAAATGCTTGGAAAGTGATTAATTTGTCAGGGGAACATCTTGTTACTGTAAATTTGCCGAATGTGTAATAAAATTGCCATAACACAGATGGGAAAATGAAGATCTTTTAAAATTAAATAACTGAGCAGTCTGCCTACATTTTCAACACTTAAAATTAACTTAGTTAAATTTCTTTGTCGTTTTTTCCCCTGGAAGGATGCAAGCCTGGTGATATTTGTGGAGAATGTGTGGTGTGGATATGTTTGCGTGGTGGGTGGAGGGAACTGGAGGAGGCTGTGTATTTCTTTCCCTTCTGCATCAGAGACCAATGCATTTATTTGATTAAAAAAAAAAATAAAATAAAATTCCCAATGTTCTTTTCTTTTTCCATAAACTTTTAGAAATTAAAATAGACAGTTTAGATACTCCTTCCTAGTAACAGAGAAATTAAGAATAGGAGACATTTGTGGGAAACTGCCTCAGGTCAATGAGAGATACCTGGAGTAGTGCATCTGTCCTAGTTTGTTACAAATTATTGCTTTCAAATGACATCTGAACAGCATAATGTTTCTTAGTCTTTATAGCATTCTATTATTGTGTGAAGTGTACCTGAATTGTCTGAGGATGGAATACCATACCTATTTGTGTTGTAGTTCATAACAAGTGAAAATAGCATTAGTGAAGGAGCAGTGCCTTTTATTCATACTCATATTCCTACTGCCTGTCCATCTGTCCACTGAAATGAGCCACTTATCATGCTTCTGTGTTTTTTTTTCCCCTTTCAAGTTAAAGAATTATGAAAGGAAAATTCAATTTTTTGGTATGTCCCTTTATGACAGGTATACTGGAGATTGTGGTCATTTGGATTAAAAACATATCCATCACCACAGGCTGACAGGTTATTATTATGTCGTCTTTGGATATATAAATTTCATCTCTACAGGTTGGAAGTCCTAAGAATGCCAACTTTTTATGTAAGTAATTATCTTAGCAGTGATGTACTGCATACTGTTGCCATATTTTTCCACTTCTACAGCATTCTTGGCCTTATCACCCCAACATAAATCTTGGTCCCTCATATTTAGTAAAACCCCTAGGATAATCATGCCCCAGCAATGTATTGCCAGCCAATCACACCCCATCATTTGCTGCTGTTCTTTGTTGTTCTGTGAGATGTTTCAGGTGACGTCACATTTTACATCTGGCAGTGAGTTGGGTACGGGCTCCCTTAGGTGTCTGTGCTGATCTCCACAAGTTTCCATCTATGGGCATTAAAAGTTTTCAGTGTGTTGGTGTTATCTTGGCTGCTCATAACTCAGTGGGTTTTTTTGTTTTTTGTTTTAATAGAACTTCAGGCTGTTCTTTCTGTGAAAACGTGGGAATATCAGAAGGCAGCTGTCAGACTACTCCCTTGCCCAGAGCCACTGAAAGAGTGGAGCAGTGTGGTGGGTGTTCCAGATGCTTAGTGAATTGCAGGGGGAATTTTATGCCAGAACTTAGGCCTGTTGTGACACAAAATGAAAAGCCCAATGTGGTAAAACAATCACTTAATGCACTCCCATTAACTGACTTGGGTTGGTACTTAATTTACTGGGCAGGTCAAACTTCACTGAAACCAGTGAGGCCCAGCACTTATTGGGCTCGCGTGTGTGTTCAGTTAACTTACTGGTGGACCATAGTGCTTTCTTCAAGCCCTTCTTTCTTTCCTTGCTTATCCACACAGAGTGGGCTTAAGAAGAAATTTTAGACCTACAAAGAATGCATGTTTGATCCAGACTTCATACAGCTGAAATAATGAAAGCTAATTTGTCATCAAAATATAACTGCGATTTACAGCGTGTAGTGTGAAGTAATTAATGTGTGGCTGCTTTTATAAAGCTTTTCTTAGACAAATCTCTTGGTGAATTCTTACCCAAGAGATGACCACAGGTTAAGCATTTGTTAATTGCAGAATATTGATATGATTGCTTTGCAATTGCAAGTAGCAGCACACTTGTTCTGAATGTAATAATTAGTCTGGTAAACGTTTGTTACTTTAGATTTTTTTTGTAGGTTTTTCCTTTCCTTCTTGTAACCTTTTGCAAAACAGAAAGCAAAGGTAAAAGAGTAGAAACCTTATCAGGACGTGGTGAAAATCTCATCCTGCAAACTTGCTGGAGTCATGCAAACATTTGGAAAGTGAAAGCTGTGGTGGCTAGTTCCTTTCTGACCTTTGCTGCTTGTATCCAGAGGCAAAGCTCTGATGTGTAAACCCAGTGGCATAAGCAGGTTTAAGTTACACATAGCAATATGTGAAGAACGAGGAACTGTGAAAAGCCAAAGCTTTATTTATTTATTTTTAAGAATCTGTAATCACACATTACAATCCAAAACAGAGTAGAAAGGACTTAACCTGCAGAGATTTTTGCTTCTGTAAATTCTCTGATGTATTTCAGCATGTAATGGCTTTGCTTATCGGTAGTGTACCCAAGTATTTTTACCTACTTGTAATTTCCAGGGCCTCCAGAATCAAGGCAGATAAACAAAGAGGAAAAAATTGTAAGAAAGAGATCATTAATATTTGCTTTTCTTTTGGAATTTTCATTGGCAGATCATAATGGATGTAGAAAATAGTGTGGAAATAGAAATTGCTGTTAACAGGTAGGGCTCATATCTCACAGATGCTCATAGAAGTGTAGACTACTATGCCCTCTGAATACTTCAGTGTCAGTGAAGTTCTTTCTGGATGCAGTAGGTTTTGTTGGTGTACCAGTGGCATCTGGTGTATCAGAGTATCAGGACCTTAGGCCTTCTGAATTCACAGGCTGGGCTGGGGAATAACACCATTAACTACTAAAAGTTTTCAGAGCTTCAGAGTCATTGAGTCTATTTTCCTGTAACAGGCTTTTGACCCGTGTTGAATGTCAGATGTGCTGTACTTGGGACAAATTTGATTTTATGTCACCTACTCTTCCCATTGAATAACAACACTATAAAATTACCTGGGTGACTTTAGCTATTTGTGAATCATGCAGTAGTACTGGAGGAGTCTTCTTCAGAATTCGTGGTCACCATTGTAAACAACATCTCTGTTCACTGATGTTTTGCAGCTGTTTCAAATTTTTAATCATTTCTTTTGCCAAGAATTTTCTTTTATTCATTATTCCTTCATCTAATCAACACTAGCACTTTTTTTTGCGTGTTGTAGACTTTTCCTGCTTTATCAAAGTATTTTTTTTCCTTGATATTGTCTCTCTGCTATTTCAGATCTTAAAAAAAAAAAATAAATAAAAGGTAATTGGCCCAAGGTTTGTATCGCATTGCATGTCACTCTCTGCTGGCTGAAGTCATTCTTGCCATAGGCTTTACTTTTGGGAAACCTGCACGCAAAGGAATACTTTAACAGGAAAGTAACCATTTTAATGTAGATGTAAGAGGAGATTTAATTTAGATATATTCAACCTTAAAATAATATTCCCTTATAGAAAAATCAATGTAAAAATAATCGAAGTCTCATTTCTGGAAGTTCAAGGCAAGTTCCCTTAATTGAAGTAAAACTTTGTACTTCTAAGTTGTGGTTTCCTGTGAAGGCAACACCAACAAGGAAAAAAGAAAAAAAGAAAAGAAAACAAAACAAAAAACAAAAAGAAAATGCATTGGATTGGGATTTTCCAGGACCTCGGTTCTGTCCCATGTCATGTTATTATCTGGCAAAGGACCATTCAGCAACTCTTCACTGTTTCTTCATCTGTGAGGAGGTAATGGTACACTGAACTCCCTGGAAATGCAGTTCAAGATCTGCATTAAAATCAGTATGTGAAAGTTGGGTATTATTAACAAATGTTAGCGCACAGTATAAGTACTGTGTATAACTGCTCAGAATACTTAGAAACTTTCTGTTGACCAGGAAGCAAGCCCAGTCAACTTTACAGCAGCAGAGCCTCTAGCTGCCTTTCTGGATTGGGTCTGTCCTCCACTGTGCTCCCAGGCAAGACCCAAAAAAATGAGCAGGATTTTTGTCGTTCTCCCATAGCTAAGAGTAAGGCTGTGGCTCTGTGTGAAATAACTGCTATTCAGGAAACTGTTTTAAACCACTTTTGAATTTTTGTCCCTCACTTGTTGATGTCTAGCAGACATTCTTATCTCATAATTTTGTAGTATTCTAACCCCTCCCTCCCAGCATCTTAGATTTCGCTACTTTTAGTTTTCTTAGCAAAAAATACAGTTCCAGGCTTTCGATACGGGACCGTGACAAAGTGATTTTATAGCTAGTGCTGAAAATGAGTAAACTTGACAACAATTGTATTTTATGACAACCTCTGCTTTCATATCCCCAGTCTACTTTCCTGTCACCAGCTGTGGTTTCTCCCTTATTCCCCCTCTCACCCTCTCCCATCCCCCCCATGGCTGCTGCTCTCAAACAGGAGCAGTTCCAGATCCCTGCACTGACTGGAAGCAAATCCTTTTACCAGGAGTGCATTTTAATGGGCAACATGCTTCACTTAAGTCACCAGAACCTTAACTGTATAATATTCAATTTATTTATTTTTTTTACCAACCCAGCACCAAGGCTTTTTATTGAGAGCTGTGTCCATAAGAGTAGTGGAAGAATTAGTATTACGGAACTAAACCAGATTAGGAGGGAATGTGAATTAGATTTGGTAACAGATGGTGCCGTGGAAATTAAAGGTGCTTTGCGAATGGAAGCGACAGCAGCTTGCCTCTTTTCCTCTCCTGTCTCTCTCTTTCATACGCTTGATAGACGGGTATAAATCAGAACAATCCCGTCTTGACAGCCAATTTCCAGAATTTGATCTGGTTAAAGACATGGCTTTCCTGCTCCATGCACTGAAAGCGGCTGCAGTTTTATTTTTATGCAGCACCTTGTCATATTTAGGAAAGTGGAATCACCTGCCTCCTTTTAATGAAATTTTCTTTAATTACAGTTTTAGCTCTTTAGTGTTAATTACTTTTCCATTCAGGCTGAGTTCTCAGCCTGTCTCATAGGAATGTATTCCTCTCCACGCCCCACCTCCCTGCACTATTCACACGTATGCTTTCATTTTTCTAAAGATGCTTTTCGTTGTTGGAAGTTATTGTCAGATCCATTATAATTAGATCCTAATTATCAAAATCATCATTATTGTGTAGGAAGAGGAAGCTTTATAAACAGCCCTTAAAGTTGTAGGATCTTGATGGAGGAGAAACCTTTTGGGATAGATGTGAGTAATAGACAAGCCTTTCTGATGGCTCTGCTGGGAGAATCTGGAGAATCTCTAGGGAAGGAAAACTCACCTGGCTTCTCTTCATGTCTGGTCCCCCAGAATACCCCAGGACCACGCTACAGGTGCCTTAATACAATTACTGCTTGGTGTTCGTGGCAGCAAGTATAAGTGGAGAGACTGCTGCGATGCATAGTGATGGGGAGCTTCTCCTGCCATACACTAAGAGCAAAATAATAGTCTATATTTAATAAAAATTCTCTCAAAGTTAGAGAAGATCCTTAGAGCTGGCAACAAACAGTTGGTAGAAATAAAGCTTCCTACTGGCAGTCAAATCAAATGTAGTAACAACTCTGCGGCTCCCCGCTGCTAGCTGACAGCATGGTGTAGCACACTGGGACAAACATTCACTTAAAGGCTGATTGCAGGCAAACGCCATTTCCCAGCTCCCCGAGTGGCTCTGCAGCCGTGTGGGGGGACTGGGGCTCATTGGGCTGAGGGCAGGGAGAAGATTGCTGCCTCTGAGTTTGAGTCCTGAACCTTGCAAGATGCTGGCTCCCTACTGCTCTTCCCGGTCCTCTCTTTCTAACAGCTCCTGCAATTTGGCTAGCAAATTGTCATTCTCCCATTATAGATCCAGAGAAAATCACGGAGGGAGCTGAGTAGGAGGCAGGTATGTGGCATGCACGCGCCTACGTGCTATGTCTCTGAGGGAAAGGGAATGCCAACAGAAACTCGGGAAAATCTCACTCTACAAAATTTGTCTTGAGACTGACGGATTTTTCGTCATCCTTTTCCCTTTTGGGAAGTGCTGAGTGGCAGTTATGTGTCTCTGATCTGTGGTACTGGCTTACTGGCTGGGCCGAGCAACTGCTTTTGATGCTGTAATCGTTTCAGAATAATCCCTCTTTAGAAAGCCTGTTATGTTCTTGAATAAATCTCTACATATTTTCATAGTTTTGTATTTTTCTCCCTTGAAGTGGCTGAATGTAGCATTTGATTTTTGTTTGCTACTTGAGTTGACTTCTCTTAATAAGAAAAGAATCCCCACAGTTAACGATCAGGTGACTCCTCGACACTTCACCACATCCCCCTGGGGCTGGAGGCAGCAGGTGGGCTCCACCTGCTCCTGTGGAGTGCATCTTCCATGAAATGGGGCTCCAGCACCAAAAACACCAGGCTCCCTAAACAGAGGTTTTGCTGCCTTCCAATTTGTGCTGCAAATCAAAAGCGTTAGTCTACAGTTTGAAAATAGAGAGTAATAAAGTCTTACTCTTCTGATCAGTAGACTGATTTTCATCTGATGAGGCTTGGCCGTCACTCAAATGGTCACATCACAGCCTTTCTTATAACCTGGGTGCAGGAAGACTGGCACGGTGTGTGCAGGCTCTGAAGAGCTGAGTTACATGAGCTACTGTATGTACCATAGCAGCACAGTTGGGGAATGTTAGGGTGCTAGGGGCTGGTCAGCAGGGGATGATGAGTCTGAAATCCTGTGTTCTAATGAGCTGTAAGCACAAACCACTGCCCTGATTTAACTGTGGAAATGTTAGAAGAGAAAACAAATAATCAAGTATTTACTGATGTTTAAGTTGAGACGTAGATGTCATTATTTTGTTATAAGTCTGTATATGTATGTGTATATACATGCACAACAGACAAAATCACATTCCTTTTCTGTAGAGCTCTCAGAATGCTTTCAGTGTAAAGTGCCATCCACTTCTTGCGTTGTCTTCTCTTTTGTATTTCCCTTTTCTTTTTAATTTTTATTCTTTGAGTATTTGTAAAACGGTTTAGCAGGGTGTATAGAAAAAAGCAACTCTTTCTACTTGAGAATACACAACGTTTGTAGAAGTTGGTCTTTTCTGTGGGAAGCTTTCTGTGGCGATGGTCTGTTGGTAGTGCATAACAGCTAATAGGATATTTGTTGCTTACATGTGTGCAAATGTAAAGGTCAGTTCTGCTGTTTTCCTCTCAGCTTTATTTTTTGCTTCTCAGCTGGAGATATTTTTGTTTGGAGGTGTGCGCTTCAGTGCCATATATTGGATGCACTGGCAGCTGTGTGAGGGCTGGCACCTCTTCAGGTGTCTTGCACCTTTGGGCCAAAGCACCAGACCCTTAATTGTTCTTCCCTATTTACTTTTTGTTCCTCAAAAAGCACCTGATGAAAAGAACAGTCATTCTGTAGCATGGAAAGATTTAAATGCTGTTGGCTCGTCAGTGCTTCTGCTTTTAAATTCTGAAGAGTTATGTTCCAGACTGTCAAATCATAGGATCTGTAGGCTGCAGAGCTTGTGCACGTCTAAGGATGCATTTAATTAAACCTGCATTAGTGCATCTATACAGACTTATTAAAACACTTAGTTTGTCTCAATAATATTGATTAAATAGCAGTAGTTTGTTTAATCTAAGTGTATTTTTGCTGTTACTACATTACTTCCTAGTAATCAGGATAATAGTCATCATCAGTGAAATATCACGTTAGTTACAAAGTAATGCCATAAGAATTGATTTAGGCTTGGCAGGAGAAGAAGGCTTTCTGTCATATAGTGCCAGGGCTTGATCTGGATTATTAGAACGAGAGTTTTAAACGTAATTTCTGTTCATATAAACAGTATGTGTTTTATAGGCTTATGGGTTATTCCATACTCTGAGTATCCATTATATCATGGAACACCTCAGACAGTTAATTATGCAAACATCATGTAAGTAATTACGCAGTATTATTATGCATTTAAGAGTTTTATTGATTTGCCAGTTGCTCACTCGCAGTGTTTAGGGCTCTAAACAAGAGATGCTCACCCTCGGAGGAAATAGGGCTGAGGAAATGAGCTAAAGATAAATGATAGCAGTATGCATTGTTGCATCAGATGTAAGCCTTAAATGCAGGAGCTGTCAACAGCGATAATATGCAACACATTGGGGTATCTCAGGATCATTTCCTTCTTGTTAACAAAGTTTATCAACCAGGAAGCAGAAGGAATCAACTTGAAATAGAAAGGGAAGCAATAACAAATATTTGTATGTAGAGGAGGAGTTCCAAGTTGCTTGAAAGATCTCAGTTTTTAAAAGCAACCTAGAAAACAGGCTCTGGTGAGGTGCAAACATGAAGGCTTGGATTGCTTTGCACTGTCTGCAGATGGGCACAGTGCTGGGTGCTCCTCTGTCGCTGCTGCTGGGAGCTTGGTGAGGGCTGCAGGCAGTGTTGCCTCTTTGACTGCAGCAGCTGCTGCAGTGCTTTGCCTTGCCATGGTGAGGTGGTGAGGGCTTCAGGAAAACAGCAGCAAAAGAAGAAATTGCAGGAAATAATGACAAATTCAACAGTTAAGAAAAAAATACGTGTATAAATACGCAACCATTCTATTTTGCACAGAATATTTTACCACGTAATGGTATGTGGGTGTTTATTAACAAAGAGCTAATACGTAATGACAGTTCTGTTTGTGCATGCACGGAATGGGATTAGCAATAGTTGCAATTAATGATCTCATCCACTAGGTTAACCAAGTGGACCTTACAATATTTCTTATTAAAAGAAGGAATCCTTTCTTTTCCTTCCCCCAACTAAGCCAGTGCACCTTAATGCAATGATGATATGTTAGAGCCAGCAGTTGTCAAAGCACCGTATTACTGTGATGCCATAATGACACCCTGTCTCTGCAAAGTAGTCATGTTTTCTCAAATCACACGTTGCACCGTTGATTTCTGACATGACACTTCATTCAGTCACTTGCCTTTTCTTTGGCATCTCCATTCTCTGACAATAGCAGCTGGTGCCCATTTTCCTCCTAAGTGATTCACATTTTGCCACTTTAGTGGAGTGCAATTAGCTGGAGCAGGAAAAAAAAAAAAAA
>VXAB01006467.1:29834-127163 GCA_013399175.1 Odontophorus gujanensis
GGAAAAAAAAAAAAAAAAAAGCTTGATGTGAAGCAGCTCGGCCGAGATTGCACCATGGCTCCTGCACAGGACCTGCTTGGGGTGTTACAGGCATCTGTGCAAGATGCTGCATTGCCATTCCTTTCCAGACAAGTCTCTTCTCCTGCATTCTGAGACACAGGCATGGGAATGACTTGCAGTTACCTACTGATTTTGGTGCAGATTCTGAAAGTGAGTGTGGTATTTGGGAGGAAGTGTGATCTTCATGGTCAGAGCGAGGAGCTGGTCTCCATTCCTCGCTTTGCTGTAGGTTTCTTACATGGACTTGCTTATGGGCAATGGTCCTTGCTGCCAAAGGATGGACATAACAGGGTGAGATGTTTTGGGTCTGCATGCATGCGGGTTAGAGGACTGTGCCTGAGAAACATCACATGGATGGCTCTGTTAATGCACAGAGCTCCTATGTGTGCATAATGACATCTGCCTTGTTGCTGCTCCCACCAGTAGCTGTCACTAAAAATGTCAGCTGGTAGCAACCTGGCCTTTATGGAAACAGAGTAATTCTCTTTTCAAGAGAAGAACTGAAAACTTCATGTGCAGGTTAAAGTGGTCTTTTGTGCTGGTCTGTAATAAGGGCGCTCACTGTAATTATTGTGACTAATTACTGCTCTTACTGAAGCCACCAGTACAGCTCTGAAATAGTGAATGATACTGTAAGCAGAGCTTTTTTGTTCCCAAAATGTGTTTACAGATGAAGAAGTATTGGCTTGTGTTTTTAGATCTTTTTTAAGCATTGACAATAGGGGAAAAACAATTTGCTAAACCGATTGTGTGCATGGATACGTATGACTCGAATGGGAAGGCTTTTTTTTTTTTTAAGGTTATATACTGTAATCAGATGTGGTTAATTTTTGCACTCTGCTTGTATATTGATACTGATTTAGCTAGTGTCAGCGCTGTCAATATCATTAGCAACATGGCAGGTAGATGGAAATATGAATGTGATTGCATTAATGAATTCTTAATATATTCAACCTCCCTTAAGCACACGGCATACAATTTGTTCGCTATTGTTTAAGACCACTTTGAAGCAGGGCTAGGTTTTGAAGTACTCCATTGGCACGTCCCTTTCTACCTGCAGAAACTGGCTTCAGCTCTAACTTAAAGACAGAAGTTGGGAAGCAAATTTATCAAGGATGTGAGGAGTTGTACTGCATATTGCATATTTCTAGCAGTTTGCAGCACCCTGTGTAGTTCCTCGTACCTGCAAGTGTGGAGTGATTCAGGAGCCTGTCTGCTGCTTTCCCTGCAGTTCCTCAGAGTTCACCCGAGTGCTCCTGGTTGTTTGAAAACTTCCCCACACACAGCCCACCCCAAACGGAGCTACTGTGGCTTTGACTTAAAATATAGTAAAGAAAAAAAACAACCCCACCAAGGCTTTAAAATAAATACTGCACGTTTTTATATGACACATGTTATTTCTATTCATAAACCTTAACTAAATTTAGATTTTTATTAATCCAATGTGACCTAAAAATTTTGCATTAACAGCACAATGTGGAATTGGGCTTATTCTCTTTGAATGCAGATAAAGCCATCATCTTGAAAATAGCTCTTTCTGACAAAAAGGTGTTCTTTTGAAATAAAGTCTTATTCACTACATTCCTCTTAGAGTTAATGTGAATTTTAGTGCCTCTAATTTTAGATTGAAGTGAGGTTTAGAGTAAAATCCACTGGCTGACAATTGAATTTATAGATAGTTGTGAATATTTCAGGCTTGAATAATAGAGCTGTAGAATTTCAGACAGAGAGAGGAAGGGAGAATTAAGCTCCGGCTGTAGTTTTAGACTATAATGTGGTGGTGTCTAGGAATTCTTCAGGGTAACGAGCTAAGTAGTAATTAGGAGGAGCGGAGGGAGGGGTTGTAGCCTAGGCAGTGCTCCAGGCACTGGGTTGGTGACGCGGTGGTGGCCTCAGCTGCCATCTGCATGGGGTCTCCTCAGCCTCTTCTCTTCAGCCGTGGCATGACAGTGACAGAGGACAGTGATGGATGTTGGTGCCACCCATAGGTGCACAACCCTTCTCCTGGCTCCTTGCTCTAGTGGAGAGAAAATTTCTCTCCTTGTGACCTTGGCTGATGTTTTCTGCTTCCTGTGGAGCTGTTAATGTTTTAATGGGTGATACCTTGCCATCCTGCTCCAGACCAGCCTGTGCTTTGGAAGCTGCAGCCCCAAGCAGCCATATCTTGATCAGCACCAGAAAGTGCTGCTCCAGGAGCATCAGCAGGCAGGCTCCAGCCTACTCAGAGCTTCTGGTGCATGTTCATGCATGCAAAACTGTGACTGCATTTTGGTTCTGACCGCTTGGAGTGGAGACAACCACTTTTGCACTGGCTAAAACCAATACATTTGGACAACTAATTAATTGCAAATGGCTTTTCTAGGAAGTGGAGGGTGACTTTCAAGCTCATTATTGTGCAAATAAGAAAGAAAAGCAGCAGGACAATTTAGGGAGGCAGGAATGTACCTTCAAAGTGGGCGCAAGAGGCAGTACGCAACAGGTCTCTTGCTTTATTTTGAGGCTTGTCTTGTGGAGTTCTAACAGGAGGGGGAAGAGAAGATCACCAGGTACTTGTTTATTCAGTAAAAAGGACCTCGCTGGTAGTGTAAAGAGAAGCAATATAAAAATAAGTTGGTGGAATGTGGAAGTTAATTGTTAATTTTAATCATGGCTGTATAAAATTGTGTCAAAGAAAGAGGAGAGAGAGACAGTGCGACACCGTGTTTTAGTACTCTAATAACTTCTAACTCCAGTCTAAGATCATAATGTATGTGAGAGCGGTCCAGTAATTATAAGGTAATAAGTGGAGTGGTGGTGTAAGTGCTCTAAATTAAAAGGAATTCGCAGAGCTGCTGTAAGTCAGCGCCGACCCGCTTTCTTTCAAACGTTGACTTGAGAAAAGTGCTTAGCCTGGAGTGCAAGTAGAGAGACAAGAGAGAGCTATCTATTAATTACAGCACTCATTAACAGTGACGGCTACAAGGCAGCAGATGCAGAAGAAAAGGCACACGGTAACACAGGCTGGCAAGGGGATTTCCCCCCCTCCAGTTCTTGAGGAAAGGACAGCACAAGCAGGTGGTCCAGTGTAATAAGATATTTCCACAGCTTTAACCTTCCCATTTCCTTGGTTTATTTGCTGACACCAGATAGCATAGTCCTTCCACCTTTCCAAATAAGTACCGATTTTAAGTTTTGGGGGTGAGATTTTTGCACATAGATCTGTCTGCTAGCCAAATTCGCGTCTACCTTATTTTCAGTAGTTTTTTCTGGTAAAATTTGCAATGATTGAGAGAAACTAAGTAATACTGATGGGGACTGATTTTGTCATAAATCTTATCCTAAGCGAATACTTGTAAGGAATGGTCAAGCTTTGATCTTGATTACACTCATTGGAAAATATGACAAGGCTCTGGATTCACATCTATTTTCCATCGCTTTCCATTTGATTCTGGAGCTTGAAGTAAAAATTTATGTATATTTAGTACAAACACATTTAGTACATTTACATTTATTTTTATCATGCCAAAAGTTGAATGAGTGATGTCAAAATCTCAATACTCACTTGAGACAGTTACTTTGTCAAATTGTCTGCACTGAAGCACTTGCTTTGAAGTTATGAATCTATAGCTCCAGGTGGGTGGCCTCACGGAGTAGTTACTTTTCTGCCGAATGTGATTCTAGAGAAATGCTCATAACTGTCTTCTGTACTTGGCAGCTTCAGAGGGCACTGTCAGGAAAATGCTGGGTAGGCCATTTGCAACTATGGTCTCATAATCACAGCAGTAGAAAATGAAGATGGTATCTGATTCAGAGCTTTCAGATTATTATTTTTATTCTTTATTTTNATGTTTTATGATTTTGTTTCAGGTGCTTAATTCTGAAAAGGTGAGAACTAAGATAGAATCTCACCTTCTGAAAGGCAAAACTTATATCTAAAATTTTCTCTAATGTATTTCTTTAATCCAAGAATGGAACACGTAAAATGTCAGATCCTATAGAGCTGCAGATATATGGGATTCTGGCATAGTTATTACTGGTTAGTCTGAGGATAATGGCTAGAAAGTAATTGCAGCCAGAGCTGATTAATCATTTCACTTAGATTTTGAGAAAATGGAGTCCAGCCTTAATTACTTGTTAGAGTCCCCAGTTGATGTGCTACTCGGTTACTAAATAGCTATATATATAAAATAAAGCAATATTAATAAAGAAAAAAAAGCTTGTGGGAGACATGCTCTTCAATTCTGAGATCAGCTCAATAGATGATGGATGCATGTTTTATTCAAGTGTGTTGACAAATATTAATTACAGAGCTAAACATTTGTGCTCAAACTTGAAAATACTTGTTCCTGATAATGATAGAATTTAACGAACAAAAGGCACTGATGGAAAAGGAATGTAATATTTTAATAAGCTAATGGAATTTCAGGATGTTTTTACTCCCTGGATGACAAGTTCAGAATTTAGAGCTGATCTGACGTTGACATGTAACCTAGAGGGCAGGTAGAGGGGACAAAAGATGGGTTTGGTCTCTTAAAGTTTTTGTTTACTGCCTGTCTGGAGCTTTGACAAAGCTCTGTCGTGCCCTTATGCTGATTACCTTCATGTAGAACAAGAGGTATTGACTAATGAATGAATGATGTGCAGTCCCTAACCCTTCCAGAGCAGACCAAACGAGCACTGTCTTTAATACACAGATTCCTTTCTCTCTCTCCCTGCTCCAGGCTTCTCTGCAGAATGTCAAGCAAAGATCGACACATTGATTCTAGCTGTTCGTCGTACATCAAGACGGAGCCGTCGAGCCCTGCCTCTCTGACGGACAGCATCAACCACCACAGCCCCGGTGGCTCCTCAGACGCCAGCGGGAGCTACAGTTCCACCATGAATGGACATCAGAATGGGCTGGACTCACCTCCCCTCTACCCTTCAGCCACGGGGCTTGGGGGCAACGGGCCCGTCAGGAAACGGTACGATGACTGCTCCAGTACCATCGCCGAAGATTCACAGACCAAATGTGAATATATGCTGAACTCGATGCCCAAAAGACTGTGTTTGGTGTGTGGTGACATTGCATCAGGGTACCACTATGGAGTGGCTTCCTGTGAGGCCTGCAAGGCTTTCTTCAAGAGGACAATTCAAGGTTGGTGATTCTTTAAACATCTTTTTCTTCTTCTGTTCAAAGTGAAGCAGTACAGTTCTTGAGTAAGCGATGTTGTGACTTCTGATTCTTCATAGTGTTTGGTCCTACAGATGCTGCTTGTGAAAAAACCCCTTTGGGCTTCATTGTGATCTCTGTCGTGTTAAGCTCACCATTACATTAATTTTGCTTACCAAAAACAGCAGAGCCATCCAGTGGTATATTCAGTTCTTTTTTTTCTGAAGGAGTTCCTCATGGATTCTCATCAATTCTGACAAGAAAACTTTGTTTTTTTTTAAGGTTGTTACGGGTACCTCTTCAACACATCTTGTGGGACGTATGGATTGTGCATGTGTTTTGCTCCTAGCCATACCACTGCCACACTTAAATTCCTAGAAAAATCCTGTATATTCTTATCAAAGCACTAGTGCATTTAAGAATGGAACAAAATGTAATGCTGTAGTGTTTTGTGTGTCAGACTATTAATAAATTGGCCTTTCACCCATACAATATATCGTGGCCTTAACAGGTTCACCAAATGGCCTGTAAGATCACATTTTAAGGAGAGGAAGTTGACAGCTTTTGATCTCTGCACAGTACCTTGTGTTAATCTGATCTTGATACCTGTTACAAATATGCCACATATTTTTGGCATAAATTAGTTTGAATGGAGTAATTTGCACAACCATTTATTCTAGCTACAGGACCAGGGGAGACAAAATAACCTTCCACTTTCATTTAGATATCATCCTTTCAAGTGAAATTGAAGGTGCTTTATTTAAAGAACATGAGGACAAGCTTGGCCTGTACAGGAATATAGTGTCACATTAAATTAAATTCAAACTTCAGGGACTAAAATTAGGTTGCTAAGTCCAAATTTAAGCTCCTCAGTAAAACCTGCTTGATTTCCGTAGATGTTGAGCACCTGGAATCCTCAGGAAAGGCAGTGCAACCTGGTGGTATGCTTTGCTTTTGTAAAAATGAGTTATAGTAAAGAGAGTAAAGTTAGTTCCAGTTTGCGGTTTCACATGGCTCTAAATTTGAAACATTTGATCAGAATTTTTAAAATATATTGCTTCCACATTTCATGTGCAGTTAATAAACAAAAATATTGTTTTCTTATACATTTAGTCATTACTGAGCTTTATATTTTTTTAATTTATCATTAAAATTTGTCCATTTTACTCTCCACAACTAATCGTTATTAAGTATACAAAATCCACTACTCTGGGGGATTTGAGCTTTCTACCGATGTGAAACAGCCATTTCACGATGCCCTTATAGCCACCAGAAAGAAGCAGCAGAGCTCTGTGGTTATAATGGAGCTGAGTTTTACAAAGTTTGCGATTAGTAAATGTACATACATTTAGAAACTCCTAGTTAATTGAGTTTGAAAAGTTTTTTTTTTTAATTTTTTTTAATTTGTTTGTTGCTGATTTTATTTGACCTTCAAGAACACTTCAAGGAAAGCTCAAAAATCTTCTCAGGAAAGCGGTTTGTATTTGTGGCTGCTAAATTTCAAGTGGCAACTCCAGCTAGCAACCTTGATTTTATAAATGGTATATAATTGTTACGTAATAGGTATTCTACAAGGCTGAATTAACGCATGATGATTTTAGTTGCATTTTGAGCATCAGAAAATGCATCAAAATATCTTTAAATGAATAAAGCATTGACTTCTGGCTGTAATATATAGCCTGCAATTTTATACCACACCAAAGACAGCAAGTTTCTGGGCATGGAAGCACAAGACAGAGACGTCATTCTCCAGATTAGCAACCTGGACTTGGCCACACAGCTCAAGTTAGAACTGGCAGCTGTGCAAAACATCTCAGCAGGGTTAGAGCACTAGCTGCATCAGCAGGTGATGGTGCTGTGAAGACCAAAAAAAAAAATAAAATGCAGTGAGGCAAAACCTGGCATTGACTGGAGAAGCAGTAACAAAGATTCTAAGAATAGGAAGTATGTTACCATCATGATGTCATGGTGGTTTCTTCAGAAATGGTGCTGACTCAACTGACGCAGGCTTAGGAGTTTTCAGATACCATCCAAAATAATGGAAGCTATACACTTTGGTGAAGAGGTATATAAGAAAAAGCTGCTCCTTATGCTTTGAATAAACAAGTTCTACCCTTGAGCTTGCACAAGAAAAAATTTTCCTCAGTCTGATTTGCTATAAATGACAAAACTTAGTGTTCTTAGAGGCCATTCTCCCCTGCTGTTTTCTTGCTTCCTGGTTCACAGCACATTCTTGTTCTGTTTGTTTTTAAAACAAATTGTTAGCTAAGTAAGTACAATTAAGAAAACAGGAGAAAAAAAAAAAGAGGAGAGAAATTTATAAATGCAGAGTAGTAAAGCAGAGTAAAGAGAGTGAAATATTCTAACTATGCATATGCAAGAATAGCTTATCTTAATTGAAATAGTTGCTTATTTTAAATCTTAATAATTTAGCAGTGATATATAATTAATTATAGATTCAATGAAAAGGAATGTCTCACTTACCAGACCTTTCTGGCTTTATCATTCATAAGTTACTAAATTAGCTCAGACTCACAGAGCATAAGTGCTGCTCCTGTTGAGGTCATGGACAAAACTGCCCTGACTTCAGTGAGAGCAAGGCTGAGCTGACAGTGAGATTGTGAAGCAGATCTTGTGTTCATGTCAGACCTGATGTCCTTTCCACTAAGTCAATGGGATTCTTTCCATTCTTTCCATTTCAAAGGAGCCCTGTCAGACCTCTGTAGGTGAAAGCCACAGGCAGCTGTTTGGAGAACCAGTGCAGTGTCTGCTCACCACTAACACCTTACGTAAGGCAGGCAGGCAGGAAGCACATCACGAGATATGGGTAGCCTCTTACAAGAGGTCAGTTTGCCTCTAGTGTAGGCTGTACATCTGTTTTAAGAGATAATGGAGGTTGTCATTCCCTTTCAGATAGAAATATAGCCTAAAAAAAAGGTCTGTTTCTAGTTGACAGATTCCTCCTCCTTCGTCCCTCTTGCAATCCCTGGTAGTTTTCATTAAAGGAAAATTGAGTGAACCTTTTCTTTAACTATGAGAGAGGAATTTTTTCTGTTCTGAATATAAATTGTTTAACATAGTGCTGAAATATTTAAATTTGGTGCTGTGGTAAACAATGCATAGATAATGATAAAAATTGGTAACAAAAAGTAGAAATTGCACGGTTTAGAACAAAACTCAAAACAACAACAGGAACACACACAAAAAACAGCTGACTATACAAAATCAGTGCAATCTTAAATCACAGCAGAATCTAATGACGTTCTGCCCCCCTCTTGTGACATATAAGGGCTGAGAGAACTGGATGTTCTCCCTGCTCAGCCTCACACTCAGCTGCAGCTCTCAGTTTGCTTCTGGGATAATTTACGTGATGGCTGATTTCAAATGTCTCACAGAAACACACACACAGCCAAATCTCCCCAAAATTGGCTTAGCATCAGGGATAGCAGAAAATAGCATGCCCTAAAAATAGTTACAGGTCCATTGATTTTTAGGGTCTCTCCACAGTTTTCGCTGTTCACTGTATTATCTTGAATCTGTGAGCTTTCATTAAAACAACAACAAAAAAAGAGAGAAAAGGTTTTTCACTTGTCAGCTGGGTGTAAAATCTTGTGTTCAGTACAGAAATGGTACTTTCCATATATTTTGTAGTGAATATTTAGCGTAAATACATTTCTAATCACTTTTATTTGCTCAGTTATTATAAGGATTAGTAAGTACATATTTTGCATTAATAATATGTAATTACTTAGTGCTTTGTGCTTAAATATTTCTGCAACTGGGCTGAAATTGTTCTCTTGCCTTCAGTAGAAGGATGATGGGAGTTAGTTCACTATTTTGTTTTATTTTAGTCTTTCTCACTGTAGAATAATGACCTCCATCTAGACAGCTTTCTTCCATCTCCTCAGGATTATTGTCTTTAGACTCTTAAGTATTATTGTTTTCAAACTTGCAGTATGAAAAGCCCTAGGTATTGATATACTGCCTTCCTAGTAAGGCATGCTGCAAAAATGTCACAGCTGATTTTTATTTCCTTGAATAGTGTTTGAATTTACCTCACAAAAGCTAAAATATTTTTGCACAGTTCATAGTCATAGCTCAAGGCCTTCAGTTCCTTTGTTTATATGTTTATTTTTTGGGGGAAAAATATTGGGTATGCAGCCTTCTGTTTATACACAGGGTGGATAAAGCATCAGTAGTAAGAAGCCTTGCAATCCTACCTTCAGCTGCCTCATTTAAGAACTTTATCCCTGAAACTCATTGCTTGTCCATATCTCCTAACAGAAACAAGGAAATATTCCATCCTGGAAATACTTTTGGTCACCATACCATTATGTGAACTAGACTAAATCTGCCATTTTGTGGTATGCTGATAGCCCCTCAGGGCTACAGTTCTGCAGTACTATGGTTCCTGTGGTCCTCAAATCCTGCCCAATCTTGGAGCTAGGAGAAGCTCATGCTGTCTAGGAGTGCTTTGTTCACTAGTTTGTTGTTGTTGTTGTTTTGAATATTCAAATTTATTTTTAATCCCTTTAGCATTCAGGCTTTCAAACATATTTCTACTGTTTACCAATTACTGACCCAATTTGATCTGTAGGTCTACAAATACTTTACAGTAAATATTTATTTATTTATTTATTTATTTAATCAGGGAAGTTAGACCAAGCTATTTAAATTCAGGAAAGGTGACATTCCAAACTAGCAATGTAAAGTTTGATTCTAAGTTGTGCATGACTAAAATGGCTTCCAAAGGTAGATAACTCTTGTAATATTACTAAATGTCATCAAAAGGAAGGAATGAAAGAAATAGAACAAGACTTTATGGATTTTCAACATATTTACTGGTAGCTAAGGTTAGTTTCTATAGAAAATTAGATGGAGGGTTGCATCTTGGTGCAAAGGTCTGTGGACTTTGTCTCTGGTGGCAAGATGGCAGCTTTCCAGTGAGTCTAACACTAAATGTTACCTGAATCCATCATTACCTGATTGAATCATTCACCTTTCTTATGTAAGTTAGTCTGTGCATCAGCATTTCTTTCAGAGAATATTTTAAGCAAGCCATGATAGGTATCTTCCCTTTTGCCCAATTTCTCCATGTCTATGGGCTAACCAAACTACTGAACAATTACTTCCAACACATCTTTCAGTCTATCATAATGTCACTGTGTAACTATGGCAGCCAAACAAGATGAGACAATAAAATATAATCACACCGAAATCTGAGAACCAGGGGCATACAGAAGGATACAGATGGCCCTATCCTTTTTACTGTCTCTTCTTTCCTTACAGCCTTGTATGTTATACGCGGCATTTAGATTATTAGGGAATAAGAATGAGGATCCTGATTTGTGCATGGCTTTTTCACATGTATCAGAAATACTGAAAAAAATAGAGATGGTTTGAAACAGTACTGGGTATGATACTATGTGTCATTGCTGTGGGTATCTATTTGTTGTAAACAAATTTCTGAAAGCCCCAGCCCAACCATGAAGCTCATTCCAGACTGAAGCTGAAAGCACGTGAGTTCTCAACTAGCAAGTGATTTATTTTAATATCTTTGGAAATGATTTTTTCTAAACTGCTGTGAAAGTCATTTAGTTTAAAAAACTTTAGAAAATGAGCTATTCATTGTGTTCATAGACGAAAAATGGCAATTATCTGTGCTACTTTGGAAGAATATATCAGAACTGGCCTAGATAGAATATCAGTAAGGACAGAATACAGATGGTTCAGTCTTTCTTACTTGGACATCCCTTCAGTGAATCCCAGGTGACAGGGAATCAGTTCTGTAGAAAGGAGGAGTAGCTAGGTCTTCATGCTGTTGATTCTCCCTTGGGAGGTTCTAAATGGCCTTGATGCCTGTTGAAAATAGAGGTTGGCTCCGGTGGGAATCAGAACTACTTGAACCCTTACAAATGGCATTCAAAATCAACTACTATCAGTACTATAGTGACAAATATGGTGTTTTTTTATGATGCTGGAAATTTGTCTACCTAAAACAAGCAGCTAATGGAATAATTTCATGTGTTCAGACAAACCTGCATCACCTTCATGTTTTCATTTAAAATCTCTCTTCATGTTACTTTTTAACACAAGAAAAAGCAATGAAAATGCAATTCAGAAGTTCTGCACAGACTGTAATTCAGTTGCGTTTTACAGTGGTTTGCTTTAAGCAATGCAATTGAAACATAGTTGCTCAAATTGAAATGTAGTAATTTTATGTTGACAGTATCCCTTTGTCAAGTACTGTGCAGTGTAGAACAATTCAAAAAGTGGCTGCTTTCCCTGAATTTCTTACTTTAACAAAAAAGACAGCTCAAGCATCAGGAGCATGAACATATTCCATCATATATGGTGCTACTATCTGAATTTTATTTATTTATTAAGTTTTTAAACAAAAATGCAGTTGAGAACTGAATTTTTGAATATTCTATAACTGTGAATGTGCAATATTGTTCCAGAAGTCATCTGGCTGAAAAATAGTGAGTACAGTCATCTTCAGGCATAATCAACCACAGGTAACATGTTGTAGAATTCATAGATTTATAATTTCTTGAGCTATCTACAGTATCATGTGAATCCATTTAAGTGTTTGCCAACCAAAACTAGATTTGCTTAGATTTAGATCCAACCTCATTTCAGTCTGACCTCTTTTCTGATATCCTAACAAAATGAAAACTTTTACTTGTGTGAGTAGTTACAATTAAATTCAGTTGAGTTTTGACTGCAAAGACCGCAGTCTAGAAGAACTGAAAGTTTGACCTGAGATAAATTATTTTTATTTTCCTCAGTTGATCTTTGCTAAGATCTAGAAACAGCGAATGCATTTTTAAGTCCATTTTGAGCTTTTTCCTCTTTTTTCTTTTTTTTTTTGGTAAGTCAGTCTATCACTCTTTAGTTCTATTACCACCTGTTCTTCCTCAGTTTCTCTGAATGTCTTCTCTTCTGGTTGGATTATTTATCATGGCATCACCTAACACAGTGTTATTTAGTCTGTGTTGGCTTGGTTTCTCCTGTCTCATTGCAAGGCTTCTCTTTTATTAATTCCCAGAAGGCCTGCTGCCATAATTACTGCTGCTGGAGTTTTTGCATTTGGCAGTTCACAAAAGCAGGTGCTGTGACCCAGGAAAAACAGAACTACATGTTGGTATCCAGGGTAGAATATAGTGCAGAAAAACTTAAATTTATTTTTGCAGGGGAGCCACTGATATTACTTGATTTTTAAATATAGCACTTTTAAAAATAGGTACTTGATTACAGGATCTCAAAGAGAGAGTTTGAGAGATAAATGAGTCATTATTTGATATAAATAAAGAGATACTGAAATCCAGATCTATGAGCAGTTTATATTACACAATTTATTACATAGAATGAATAATTAATTCCGTCACCCTTATTTTTGTTGTTTTTTTTTTTTCTTCTGGATCTGCATTCCCACGCAGTGCAGACTTCAGTACTGATGACATCACTGTTCTTTCTACTGTTTTAAGTGTCTTCTGGCTATTCCTGAACACGTTTTCAACCTGTATCTCAGCATTCTTCATCTCTTTTATTGTAGAGATTTTCTGGGCAGTTTCCAGTAGCAGTCTGTTTACATCTTCAGCATTAAAATGTCAAATGTCACTGTGTGAAAAGGGAATCAAAGCTTCTGCTAAGATTTTGGTGTCTTCAGCTTCTATTCCTGTCAGTATTTCTGGAAGAGAGAACTTTGTTTCAGCCTGTCCCACAGATGGCAGCCAGTTCCTACAGCCAGCCCCATGCTTTAGGTATCTGTGAGATCCCTCATTTGTAACTGCTGATGATAAGAACTTCATCTGGGAGAGAGGCCAAGGTATGAGGCCTATGCTTTTGGTGGCTTGGCCTTTGTCCTGGCTCTAACTCCTCCCAGACTGCTGACCTGTGTCACAGCCTCTTCTGCACAGGCTGTAGTCAGAAAGGCCTTGATACTTTTGGCTAAGACTAGTTGGTTGCCTGTCTCATAAAGCCATCAAGTGTGTCCTTGTATCACTGAAGTTTTACTATGACCCTATGTCTCATCCAGGTAACCTCTGAACCTCATTGGTGAGGGGAAAATAAATGGTGTGTTGGCCAACTTATCCTTGAGCTGTCTGTAAAGATCTTACAGTTCGAAGCATCTGAAAATGGTGAGCAGGTTATGCAGTGTTAAGTTAAGAAGCTAACTTGCTGCCTTGAGATGAAATTACATTGTTTTTAGTGAGCTAGTTGTTTCTGGAAAGCTTAGAGTGATGGAAATACCTTCTCGTCTTGTGGCTGAGATAATAATATTTAAAATATTAGCAGAAAAGAAACAACTTTTGAAATAAATATTCTTCAGTGCATGAGGAGAGGAAAGGGGTTCAAACATAAATCCCTTTATGTCATTATGGTGCAGGGCAATGTGTTTGGGGAGTGAAGATTTGACATATATTTTTATTTTCAAACATCATACTAATTTGCATTACTCAGCCCTTTAACTGCCAGACTGTAGAAGTCCATTATGCTACTGAAAGGAATATACAAATTATCTTCTGGCACTTCAGGCAGGAGTTTTACTTATCTGCTGTTATTCTATCAGTCAGCAAGCTGCAAGATTCTATTAAGGGGTAAGTGAGAAAATTATATTGCCTGCAAACTAATTGTACAGAAGACTCTGAAATAAGTAATCAGTGCCCAGTCCATTCTGAAAACCAGCCAGGAGATATTATAAATTGCTCTATCACTCTTGTCAGCCTGCTTTAAAGACTCCAATCTGCCATGTTGATCTTATTCATCGTATAACGTGGCAACCACTCCAGCTGGTGACAGGACTGGTCAAACTTGTATTCTTACTAACTGCTCAGTTTCAGCCCCTAGCACCATGCACTGAGCAAGTAAATGGCAGAACTTCCTTGTAAATCCTTCTAGGTTGTACAGATTGCTAAACACTTCAGTGATTTGTTTAATATATTGTATGGAAGTAAATAAGAAATTTGGAGGGCATTGATGGCAAAGTAAATTAAATTTTTTATCAAAGTAGTTCCACTAATACTCTGAAGGTGAAACATACTTGTAGTATCGTATATGTAGGTCACTCTGACAGTAATGTCTCCTGTTTATTTCCATAGAAACAGCAACATGTACAAAGAGCACAATAACACTATTTTGTAGAGCAAATCATCAGTTGCAAAACGCTGTTTGTCAGCATAGTCTCCACCATTAGCTATGTGTTTTTGCCAGTGATGAACAAAAGCCTGCATGGTTATAAAAATCTGTATGGTTGTCCTGAGTGTGGCTTATATTTCACCTCGCTGTTGCCAGCGTTGATATTCATCACCCACCACCTCACTGTGCTCACAACCACTGTTTGGTCTTCATAAATGTTCAGCAAGCAGAGGTGAATGTCAGTGGTTGCTATTTTTTTTCACATGGAGGAATTCAGTGACACACCTTTGCTCCATATGGTCTTCCATGTCAGACACTATTTTGTCAGAATGCCCCTTTGCTGCCATCTGTCACACGACAACAACATGTAATGGAATATTGGTGGGAAGGTTCTACCCCTACTGCCACACCACCATACTGCTTCTGATGTTGTGCGCAAACACAATAAAATAGGAGACATTACTTTCAAGCAGCCCCCATATTTTAATGTACATATCTATTAAAAATTACCAAATGTGGTTTATTTTATTTTATTTAAGCAAATCTTACTAGCAGAAGTAGGGAGATGTCAGTCTGTGTAGATGATAAATTCTGCATTCATATGTGGAATTGTAACACAGTTTTAATTTCTTTGAACTCTCATTGCACTTAGCCCTATTTTGAAATTTGGAAACATTAGGAGGACCAAGCATGGCTGTTGATAAGATATGAATCGTTGCAGCAACTAATCTGGTTACTGTATCTCCACTGAGTTCACTGAAGGAACTCTTTCCAACATCATCTATGTTTGTTCTCTAACATTCTGGTTTGCATTTTTAAATCTGCTGTAAAAATATTATTTTTTAAGGTAGAACAGCCCGAATTTGATAGGAAAAGGTTCACTGCACTATAGAACATTACTACGGTTTACAGAGTTTAGAGTAAAGCTGAAATTGCAGGTATGGATTAGAAGAAACACACAATCTTCCTTTTTTTTTTTTTTTCTGGTTTGCAGTATTGCTCTTAGATATCAGCTTCTGGACTTTTGTCATAGGGAGTATTCTACATGCCTCTGTACTTGCCATGCTGTGTTATAATCTCTGTCTTGGTTTTGATCACGATAATTTTTGACCTAGTGCAGAGGTTGTCTTTGATCTCGTGCAAAACACATCTGATTCCATGTTTCTTTTTTTTTTGTAATTGGGGATGGTAGTACATGCATTACTATGATTTGATGAAGTTAATTAGATGAAATCTGTGAAAGGCTTTGAAGATCTTTGTGCACAGTGGTTGTGCCTTATTGATGATGTCTCACTAGAGCATGAGAAGCTAATGTATTTTTATTTATTTATTTATTTTTAAGGCATTGCTATCTTAATACTTCTGGAAGCACAAGTAGAAAAAGATAATTTCCTAGCTTTGTTTATGTATATGAGAAGGCAGATCTGTGGGAACTCTCCTGCTGAATTTCCTACTCAGCATATTCTTTACTTTCTGAAACATCTGTCTTCTCAGAAGTTGAAGAAGGAGAAGAGGGCTAAGCTGAAGTTTTAGGTTTTGTCAACGAGAGCTATTGGCATTCAGCTATGCAATGATCCATTTCACTTACCAGCATTGCTGCTTCAACCACGCAGCACGTTTAGGTGAAATAAAGCCTGCGAAAGCCTGTTGGTTTGTTGGCAGAACTACTTGTGCAGACCTCCTTTATCATAAATACTTAACCAATTTTCAATAGATCTAAGTGGTTTAAGTATTACTTCCTGTTGAATTAGCAGTTGCTGAGCATTTGAGTCTTTGTGCAATCCTGCAATCCACTAATGTGATATTTAATGAGGAGACATCAGTCTGGAGAAAGGTAGTCAATATAAATCAGTGTTTACAAAGTGTGATTAACTCTGAAATATTTCATCAATGCTGTGGTCCCAGGCAGACTCTATGCTAATTATTAGAACCTGCACATGTTTCAGGGGACTTCGATGGACCCTGAGTGCAGCAAACACTGAGCAGCAAAATTGCAATTATGCTTGGACTGTCTCTGATGACAATTTATGCATTTGGTGTGATGACCTCCTGCTTCCCAAGAGGGCAATAAACAGAATGCATTTTCATTAAGATACTAATGCACTTAATCACAGGGGGAAAGGGTTAGAAAGTAAAGAAATACCTTTAAAGCAAGATGTGACAGGCTGATGGGGAAGATACTTTATTTAAAAGTCAGTTTCATGATAAAACTTCTGGCTGCTACTAAGTCTGTCATACTGAATGTAGTCATGGGTAATAGGATGCATGGCTAGGCAGGTGAATAAGCTGAGCTAAGCTTTTTATGAGGAGTGCAGTGGTACCAGGACAAAAGAGAAAAGATGCTTTCTCGTTTGGACTCGGACTCCCAAAGACGTGATTTGAAAACAATATGAAGAAAAAGATTTATTCATTGTCTTCCCATTAATGTTCAGGTATCTTATTTTTGAGGATAAATAATATGTATTAAGCAGTAATAAAAAATCTGTATCAGTGCTTTGCACTGAGGCCTCATTTTTAAGAATCTAGCTTGTGCTAGGTCTTATATGAATGTTAGGGAGAGAGAGGTCAGCATCTCCCCTAGTTTTTGCTGTTCTTACAGCTTCCTGACCTGTTTCTGATGCCTCTCAATATTAAGAACTTTGTGTAGTTCTTAATATTATAAAAGTGCAGACAGACAGGAACATTCCCTCACAAGGAGAGCTGATGTAGCTGTGATGGGATGTGCTGGGCAGTGATAGCAGTGCAGCTAAGTCCTCTCTGTTACAATGTGCCTGCTGTTCTGGAAGTAGAAGGGTGAAGTTCTACAAAACTTCTTCCAGATGATTGTGAAGTAAAACAGAACAGTCACCTTCTTGTATTCTATCCAAAGAAAGGCTGGCAACATCTGTGAACAACAGGAAATGAAGAGTTCTCATGCTAAGAGCCTTTACGTGTTTGGCTTGGTACATCCTACCAGCAGGAATAACCAGTGTGAAGGATTTTGCTTGAGACCATGCATGGATCTAGATATGGACTCTCGTTAATCAAGATTTTTTAAAAAAATCACTATCATTTTAAACGTATAGCCGTCAAAATTAAAATATCTTGTTCTTTAACTTGGTTTATTTTTTTTACTTAAGACGTTTTCTTTTTGTCAAGCTGTTTATTCTTCATATAATCCAAAATTAAACCCAACAGCAATGGTGTAAGTAATTGTATATCTACTCTTTTGGTTGTTCATTTATTCTGAATACCTCTTTTTCCCTGGGCTTTCTATCACAGGTAACATAGAATACAGCTGCCCAGCAACGAACGAATGTGAAATCACAAAGCGCAGACGCAAGTCCTGCCAAGCCTGCCGCTTCATGAAGTGTCTAAAAGTTGGCATGCTGAAAGAAGGTAAGGCTGATCGAGTCAATAGCTATCTCTCTGCAAATGCATTCAACAACTGTAGAGCAATCAGGAAGGAAGAGAGATAGGTGAGAGTTCTGATCGGTTATTGTAAAGGCAGTTTTCAAGTATGCTTTCTCTTCCTGACAGTCTTAAATGTCAGCTGAGGAATCATGGTGTATCTACATGGAGTCTTCTCTGGAACATTTATTCTTAGGTGAAATACAGAAAACGTGCCCCAGCATTCACTTTCTTTCAGTAGGACAGTCATCAGAAAACATCCTCTCATTTTTCGTAAAACTTTTCCGTTGTAAATTTTCAATGATTTATTTCTTTCATTTTTTACCTTCTAAATATGGCAGAACTATACACTATTCCCTCTTTGTCCCATTTTTGCTCATTCTTCATGCCATCAGGACAAGTGAAAGGGTTACTTCTCAATTAAACAAACATACATCTTGAGCACATCTGCTGAAATTATTGTAACTGTACTGTAGCAAATACTGCCATAAAGAAGAGGAGAATCTATCCTCTTTTTTTTTTTTTTTTAAGAATATGAAAATCCCTGCCCCTCAATGTAAGTATACATTGGGTGTTTTAATTCTTCAGTTACAGTTTGAAGATATTTACTAACTGATAAACATAAAATCTTTCCAACAAACTGTACTATCCTACTTGGAACCCAATTAATCTGTTTCATAGAAAGAGATAATTCCTAAAATCTTGGCTGCCTGCCATACACCTGTATTGCTGTTAATGTATTTGCAAAAACATACTTTCATGTGCATATATTGCACATGTTATTATTATAATACATTGCTGCTATCAAGAAGAAATAACAGAATACGTTGTATACTATTGAACTCAATGATCTTTAAAATAAAATCAATGTAATGCTGTCTAAATACTGTCTTCATTGGAATGTACTGTGTGGTAAGTAACCACTTTAAAATAGTCCTATGCCGTTTCATTTTGTTAGTGCTTAAAATGTTGGCTTTAATAGATGGCTAGCTTTTGCATATTATTTGATAGTAATTTAAAACATGTTTAGGTCTACAGCTGTCAGGTTAAAATCCAGGAATGACGTAGACCAATGGAGAGTTGATGGGCAAATTAGGCCTATCACGCACCTACAGACATATTCTTATTGGATTATACTTACTAAGAATAAACCTTGTTCTGGACAACTGCTTTGGCAGGCACTAGGATCCTGTGAGCCAAATCCTGCAGTCCTTAGTCTTACTTGAGCAAAACTCCTGTCAGATTCAACGGGGATTTTGAGTCAATAAGAATGGCAGAATTTGACCCTCTTTTCCAGTGGTGGTGGGCAAGTTCATAATTTGCCAGAAATCCTGATGTAACTCACAACTAAGTAGTCCTTTAAAGCTGTGAAGCTTACATAAACAGTAAAATGAAAGGAATGTTTGAACATGGCAACTTCTGGAACGGGCTGTGCTTAACATCTTTGATAAGTTTGTTAGCATCATGTAGCCTAATACAGATATATTGAGCGACCTGTTTGGAAACAGAACAGTGTTACCAAGAGTCCATTCATGTGAAGTCAATTTAGCCTTCTTTTAAATTTTAGAGATAGAATTGCATGTCCCTTAACACATACACTTGCAAATCTAGTTTGTGTGCAGCTTCTGGGACTGCATATGGAAATTAAGTAGCTTTTCTAAAAATGAGTAATTATGTCAGTTATCAAAGTTGTGCACAGAATTACTACTTTTCTGCACATAATTTTTGTAACTGAAACAATTAGACAAATCAGAGTCAAGCGATTGGACTTTTTGCAGAAATGATAATTCAGGAATATTTTTCTTAGTCATTACATAATTGTCCACCCTAAACAGACATACCTTCCTGCAATGATGTACTAATTCCTTTGAAGGGAGTGTTCCTCTGTTAGCCCAACTCCTTAGCAAATCCTAGTTATTCTGCTGTTATTGTGTGAGTCTGTTAAAACACACTGAGATTTCTACTTATTTTCAATCATTGGGTCTGTCTATTTTGGAGTTAGTTTATAGTCCTTCCGTGCAATTCTTACATACAATCTAACAGGAAAACTTAGAAGAGCTAGAAAGTGGACTTTGTTTTCCTGTACACTGTAGTGGAACGTGCTGATTCCCACTACACTCATAGAGCTTTATTTGGAATACATTTGGTTTGTTGTTGGACATGTTGGTGTTTTTTTGTTGTTTTTTTTCCTTTTTTTTTTTTTTTAAATGTATGCTAATATCTGAGGATTTGGGTTTTTTTTTTTTGCTTTGGATTTCGTAACATACTTCACACATATAAAGTAAAGGAAGATTATATACTTATTTCTTTTCATGTTTAAGTGGTGTAAATTTATTGATTAGTATGGACTTACAGCAGGCATTATCTCAGCTCAGGGTATCTTAAATGTTTCTTTATGTATAGACAAGGATTTCAGTCCCATGCTGCATGTCAGAGATCATGCGGCAGTAAATCTATTCAAATGTAAACCTGTTCAATTCAATTACCAGTTTATAATAAAATTTGCTGCTGCAGCCTCCACGTTTGTCACAGCAGTCTCTACATGTTGATGGCACAGCATGCCTGGAAATTGACAACCTAAATCTATTTAAAAAAAAATTTAGTTGCAGACCTGAAATAAAATCAAGTTTAAGCAGCTTTGTGAGAAGCATCGTATTTCTTACAAGAACTTCTGCACATCTGCCTGTGTTTGTAGTCCCTTTCTCTTGTGGCAGTTATGTGGTAAATCATTTCTTGGGGGAATATATTATCATTTTTCATCGGGCATCCACACTTCTATAAGAGACCTAGTGTTAGAATTTTGGGGCATTGGGACCATTGGGAAGGACTTGGATTTTTTGTCATGAGTAAAACTGGGCATTCTCAATGATGTTGGTGAGTCATAGCCGGCAACACCTAAGTCAAGATTCTTAACAATTTAGAAGAGCTATCATCCTTAACAATTTCAGTCAGAAGCTAGAGAAGGAGAGGAAAAGAAGCGCAGTAATGTGGTGGTCTGAGGTGGGATTGAAGTCGTTTTTTGCCTGCATCTCCAGTTGGGTGGTACGAGGGCATTTCTACAGGAGGATTGAGAGGGAACAATTCATTCTGTGGTAACTCCCTTGAAAACATTAATCTAGATGGATTGAGATTTTTGAGTACGCATTATGCTTCATATTGAAGCATTCTGTAGACAGTAAGGTTTTAAGAACATGACTAATAAAAATGTAATGATTTTATTTGCTTTCCAAGGTAATTGTTTTTTACAGTCCAGAAGAATATACTTCGTTCAAGGAAGAAATTTTACACTTTTTCTGTTTTTAATTTCATGTCAGTAGTATGAAAGATTAGATTTTCAAGGATCTGTTCTGAAATACAGTTTCTTTGACTATGCTTATGTTTTGATGAGTTGACATAAAAATTCTTGTGTAGTCTAGGGAAGGACATTTAAAATGTATCTTTACTGGTTTCTCTAAATAACATTGTAATTGCTAAAAAGAGGGTTGGGGAAGTGAATTTTGCACTCTTTCAGAAGTCAACAATTTAAGCCATTCTCTAGTTTTCAGTTCTGTTGTTTAATAATCATTCTTTTAAGTTTGGTCTTTCAGACACTTCAGAAGCTACCTGTTGCCTTCAGGTAGTAGAATTAAATCTATGCTCATATGCAGGATTGGGTGTTTTGGCTGTTTTCCTTTCTATACAGCTAGTTGGAATGAAATCATGATTAGACATCTGACTTTTTTTGTTTGTTTAATTGTTGGTAGGTCTGATTGAATTCCACTTCCAGTTTCCCATTAGTTCTCTATGCTTTTTAATTTGGTCTGTAGGGTTGCCTTATTAGAATGTATCTGCAATGAAAGATCCTGTTCCAAATTTATCATATTGCAGTACTATAGTAGCTACCCAACTAAAATAATTCCTCTGGAGTAATTATTCCAAAATAAAATTACTTTTTATTTCAGGTAGTGTTTTTACAACTATTTCCACAAAAGGTTATTCCATATGTTTCAGATCTCTCCATGAAGACAAATCCACAACCTTGGTTTTATCTGTTCCTATACTATAGCTGCATTCAGAATTATAGTTAAGAGGGGAAAAAAATGTATCGTACCAGAGTGAAATGGCAAAAAAAAAGAAAAAGTGTTTTGCTTTGCATAAGTATTTTGAGTTTTCCTTATGGATGGATGGCCTTTAGAAATAGCCATCAGCTACTTTGCACCTAGTTCAAATAGACATGGTGATAGGTCCAGCTTAATTAGTCTACTTATTAAAAATGGAAGGTAAGATCCCACTTAATATAAATGAAACTGGTGGCCGCTGAGGTTTAACAATCTATGTTATGGGAAAATTAGCAATATACCTTTACTGTTGCTACTCTGTTAGCCTTCAAGAATGAATAGAAACTCTCCAAGCTTGTCCTCTGTCAATGCTGACTTCGGTGTAACTCTCTCCAGAATAATCTTTCTGTCATTGCAGTACAGCTGGCATGTTGTGTAGCCTTCAGTGGTTTTCGTACAGAAGTTCGTCTGAGATTATTTTGGGAAGGTTTTATACGGCCCCTCAAAATAGACTTCAGCATCCCAAGAGCAGTAATCAGAATCTCCCCTTCCTGTAAAGAAATCCTGTGTTTTGAAGTTTTTACTTCAGCACAAACAGGAATAAAAGCAATTACTGACAGTTTTTAAAATGGTTGTGTGATACAGTAAAGAACCGCAAGAATATGACACAAGTTAAACTTTCTTAATGCTGTTATCTTTTCCACCTAGTAAAATTGGAGCACTCTGAAGTATTCTTACTTCAAAATTTGAAAGATTTCATTAATTTAAGTACAAGGCTAAATTTTTTGGAGGGGCACAGGTATTTTCAAGCATAAGTTATTATTATGCAAAGACAACTGCATGACTGTATTTCACTTGTGTTAAGCAGCAGATCAGATTAAATTATTGCATTGATCCTTTCTGGTTTGACAGTGTATGAAAATGAATCTGATACAGAAGGGAGGATAGACAGTTTGGGCTTACTCTTACATGAGGAGATGCATGATGTGCACAGGAACAGATTAATGGATTCTCTCTAAAAATAACTAAGAAATCATCTTTGTAACTATGAATGTGTTATCACCTATGTTTTGAGGCTTGTGAAAAAACCTGCTTAATAGGATTCCTGCTAATGGCATCTCCTTTGAAAAAACTTGTACATAAGACATTACCATGGTAAATTTCTCACACAAGTCTAATGCCATTAGTCTGTGAAGAAGAAAGCAGAAGTTACTGTGGAGGAAGTTTTAGTTTCTGCTGCCTTCAGAAATTAGAGCAAAGGGAAGGAGAAAGCATTAATGGTATTCAAAGAAAATATTTCTGTACAGGATGACAGTTAATAGAACTGTGTTGACCTCAGCGATATTTCTTATGCTCTCAATTGTAATATTACACTTAAGGTTCTCCTTCATTAATTCAGGATATTAAACATCACATCATAAGATAACACAGTATGCCTTTTGTTGAAGTACCTTCTGCATATCAACTCCTTTCTGTGTTTCCAAGAGTTATGAGGGAGTTAATTTCTGCTACAGGTATTTTTGGAAGTCTTTCTCACTCTTCTTTTCCTTCCTTCACCCATTTCCTTTCCTCCTTTTCCTTTCTTCCCCTCTTTTTCTCCTTCCCTCCTTTTCCCCTTTCTTCACCCTCTGTTCTTATGCCCCTTCCCCATTTTTCCTTTTCTTTCTTTCATTCAACTAATGCTTGATTTTAATATATACTAAGACCTGTTAAATCCCCTTGGAAACTACAGAGACTAATCTCTAAGTGTTGTTGGTGTTCATAAGTAGGCCTCATTCCTCCTAACCAAAATGTGGCCTGATAGCCCAGTTCAGACGTGAACTGACAGCCCAATTTGTCTGCCTTAAAACATGGCTCTTGACTATCTACTTTCTGTAACTGATGAGGAAGGACAAATTATTCAACCAAAGGCTAATGTTTATAATAAGCTCAAGCATCTAGTATTTCTATTCATCTGTGAAAATATTACTCAAGGAAAAGCAAATATTGGAAATGGGGATGTTCTTTCTTGTTTTGGAAATCACATTGAAATATCTCTGATACAGAGCAGCTGTCAGCCCACAAGGAGTTCTCATGGCGCTCATGCTGTGATGTTGTGCCTGTAGGGCTTAGGGTGTGATATGGAGTTTTTGGTCCCCTGATTTCATTGGAAATGAATCAAACAAGTTGCTGCAATTCACTGGACACAAGTTTTACGGACATATTTCTATCTTAATGTATACAGGGTTGTTGTTGTTCCTTTATACAAGCACTTCATTTCAATACAAGGCAGTATAAATTAATACATAAACATAAACTCGACTGCTCTCTGTGTCTGAGGACTGCATATGTTTTTTGGCATCCCATAGATTTATGAATGTACATTTTTTGAGGCTATCCTAGGCAGATCCAGGGTCAAATTGATTGCTGGCCCAGTCGTCTGCAGGTTGCTTGGAGTGAGATGATAGGCTTGGTTCTCTTGCCACAGCCATTGCTGTCATCAGTCCGGGTGGCTGCAATTGTTTACAGGAGTCAGGTATGTGCCAAGGATACATTTGACCTATGGTTAGTTAACTGTTTTGTTATTAAAGATAGTGAGTGTAAAAGACTTCAAATGAGGCTGAAGTCTGTAGTATTTTTCTTAGTGCATGTATCTTACCTATTACTTCCTCAGAGTTAGAAAGAGTAGGTTCTAGAGATTAAAAAGTCTACTTAAATTGGAATACCATAACAATTTATAATTGTAGGATGAGAAAATATAATTAGCGCAATTTAAGATTGTTAACTGAACATCCTCATTTGTCATATTTCTTCTTTTGAACCTAAAATAAGGAAGCGGTATCATTCTAATTTCCTAGAAATTATTCCATTTAGTTATTCAGTGAATTTATTCCCAGTGAACGTTTGCTTATGTACTCAAAGGACAGTGACAGCAGTATATGTGATAAGGGAAAGCAGAGCCAAGTCTGAGTGATGTGGGTCTGTGCCTATGGCATCTTTTCCAATGTGCTCCCAGACAAATAGTTGCCTTACTTTCTGGGTTTTTGCCACCCATGAACACATACGTCAGTATGGCACTAGCATTTATTGTGCCTCAATTCTTCTGTATTGGTCTTGCTCTGTATTAAATAGGGGCCATGTTGTAAAGTGTGTCATTAATGTTACATGTATTCTTCACTCTTCTCTGTTTTCTGCTGTTCAGATACCTGTACATCCCCTTCTTGAGGGGAAAATGTTTAGTGTCCCATGTAGAAGGTACATTAGCAGTGATACATGTGTATATCTCTAACATTCTGCTTTGGAGTCATCCCCTTCTTGTATTTTTCTCTTCACTCACAGTAAGACTTCTCCTCAGTAAGACTTTTCACTGTGTAAAATCCTAGTAGAAACATCAAAATGTGTAGATAGGTTTATTTGGGGTTGAAGTGCGGCGATGATGTAGGAATGTAGATGCTGCTAAGTAGAGCCCACATGGCAGATGTAGAGGCAGACTTTTGCTACTTGGGGTGGATTGGCATTTTTTAATCTTTTTGGATTGGAGATTCAGGAGCTCCCTTGGCCCATTCACTCAGCCAAAGCAATGAATGAGTAGCCCTAAAATTACCATCTGTGGTTGCCAACTCTGACCTGATATAATGCTGTACCTCAAGTATTTCACATTTCTAAACCTCTACTGTCATATGTAAGAATGTTCCAGTCAACATAGTTATTGAAACATTGGTGTAACTGAGCCACAATTTTCTGTCTGGTCAATCATTGGCCTTTTTTAAGCTAGGAATGCTTTCGCCAGTGGGGAGGGAATCTTTGTCACTTCTATTCACTAAGTCAGTTTGTGAGGTGGGAATATTATTTCATTTACAGTCTTTAATGTGGTTTTTGTGGTTGAAAATCAGCAGCCTGAAATCTGAAATAGATGTCATCTTCAGAAGTGACTTGTCATTGTGTCAAATTTTGCCATGCTTACTGGCTCTTCTAGTAATAGATCTCATCTACCCAACCTTTCTTCTATTTCTTGGGTGGTTTTTTTTTTTTCTTTCTTTTTTTTCCTTTTCCTTTGGGTATTTCACAGAAAAGTGCAACTAAGTGAGGAGTTGGTTTCTTTCACATAACAGTGACCTAAAATAGCTGTTAATCATTATAAATGAAAAAACATAGCTTTATTTTAAGCTGCAATAGTCTTTCATTCGATTAATGATTCCAGAGGAAGTCAAATGTGATCTATATTAAGTGTATTCTCATGCTGAATATCAGTATTTTCCTGTTAGCTCTTAATTATTTCAACGAAGTTAATAAGTTTATCTGTTCCTCCAAGCATCTGGTTTTAGTTCTCAGGATCATCAGGTATAAGCTCAGATGCCAATTTGCTTTATGGTATTAGTACAGGAGATCTGAACCCAATTTGTACAACTTGTGTCCATAGAATCTTATTTCAGTCCATGTTAAAACAGTTAATTTTTAAAATACTTAATTTAGAAAAATTAAAAAACTTATCTTTTTTCCTTCATCTTTTCCTTCTGTTTTTTACTAGCCAAGAGGTAGTCCAGAACAGCTGCTCTGTTCTTGGCATCTTTGGTAACCCTATCAAAATTATTCATCATGTTATCTTTGCCCTTTGTCACTTTATAACGTTCCTTTTAGTCCTGTGGATGACTGTCTGAAGAAGACTTTCCAGATGGGCCTTGTCTTTCTTTCTGGTCTGAATCAATCAACAGATCTGTCTTAAATCATTTGTTAAATGGTTGTGCAGCCGCAGGGTGCTTTTAGTGACAGTCTACCAGATTGGGTATATAATTGTGTCCAATACTGACATTTCCTTGTTTCTACTTCAGTTTCATATTTTCTGTAATTCAACAACAGCTTAAGGAATGGGCTCCTTATATTTCATTGTGTGACCAATCCCAAGTGTTTCCACTGAAACACGAGAAGAGAAACATGCTATAAGTCATCTGAATTACTGCATTTTTGAACATACTGTGTGGAATCAGTTAAGATGAGATGATTTATGAGGTGACATAAATACACTTTGGATGCAGAATGAGGTACCTGCCCATGGAATATTGAATGTCAGGAGAGATGTTGCTCTGAACAGATTTTCAAGTTCGCAAGTCATTTTCTGGTTTTCCTGTCAAACTTTTAATGAAAGTGCTTAAGCTTCCAATTTCAAGACAAACGATATTGCTAAATACTGAAATAGGAAAATGAATGTTTACCTTAAAACATAGAAATCTATTCTGAAATATCAATATGAATGTATTGCTTTTGGGAATTCTTTCTCAAAGATGTGCCAGAAATGTTTCTGAGATCATATACGCACTCTCTAATTTATACCTCGTCTGGAAGTGGAAGCTTTGTCTGTAATGAACTTACAATAAAGGCACGTTTCAGTGGCTCTCAAAGACATCACCCCAAAATACAAGTCTCTGACCACACAAAGAAAAGGTTGGAAGACCTTTAAAAATGGTGTGGTAGAGGCTTAGTCTGATGCTTTCTGTCTGACAGAGCAAGCTCCACGTCCCATCATTCAGTCCTGTGCAAGGTGCTGGAGAACCCAGTGGTCAGAACAAATCCACAGACTAGACTCGAGGTTCCTCTTTCTTCTCTTTTTTTATCTTCTCTCATTTTCATGATTTTTCTATTCTTTTTCTTTTGTCATCATAGCACTTATCTATTGGAGGAGGGCTGAAGAGGAAGTAGTTGTTGCAAGCAGATATCCTCTAGGCAGTTTTTTTCTGGCCAGGTGGGAGAGAGAATCATTAATTTCCTGAGTTTCTCGCTACCTGACCTGTACTGTTTTGTGAGCACTATCTAGGCTGAATGATTGCGTTTCCTCCTGGGCATCCTGGTATTGCTGAAGATATCCATGCTGGCAAGATACTTCAGCTCATCTCTAATTAAAATACTTGTTATGAAGTATTCTTAAACACGGCTGCTTAATGAAGTTAGAAAAAAGCATTTGGATGTGGAGTGTGAAGGCTTCCAGTGTTGGAGTTTCTCCCTAGGGAGATATGTGCAATCAGAAGGCATTCTGAATGCTAGCAGTCCATCACATTTTGTTCCCATTTGTTTTCTCTAATTTCCTGCCTTTTTAATGCTGGCTAGCTGAAGCAAGTCTTCTCTCCCTCCACTCCACTGTTCGCTCCCCCTTGATGGACTGGCTCGTGACACGTGCCTGTAAAGTGGCTTCTTGGGAATTTGCAAGTCTTTGAATGTGTTATCTGATTAAAGGGATGTATGTGTCTTTAATTCTCATCTGCAGTTCCACCTTTGACCCCATCTGTTAAAGTGGAAAGGAGCTGAGAGTCAGCAAAGTCCCAGATTCAACCCAGATAACCCACAGTGTGCATATCTGAACGCTTTAACTCTTTGGTTGCCCAGGAAAACTGCAGACTTCATTAAGTATCGGGTTTGACTGGAAAATGTGGCAGATCTGATATGAGGCAGGCAAATTGGTTTATTTTGCTGCTGTACTTAGGGGAGGATAATTCAGTCCTGGCATACCTTTATGTTAGAGAAATGAACGAACACCTGCCTGTTTGTGTGACACAGACAGATACAATGTCTTCTTAGTAACTGTGGGTTTGATACATTTCTTTCAAGAGGTCAATCTCTTGCTTACAGAACAAGAGTGAAAGGTCGACCCTCCCTCCCCTGTGTGTAATGCTCGTACTTTTTGAATAGGAAGCTGAATTCCATGACTGGGAATAATGCTGCAGTTTTGCATGGGTTTATTAGTTACCCTGAAATAGCGCAGCAGAATTCATTTAGTGTATAAAGTAGATTTAAAAAGTGGATGACACAGGTGTCATTTTTATGGTATCTTGCTACTGCTGTGCATTTTCTGCAGAACAGTGTGACTGTGACGTTTTCTGTGTTTGTGAATGCTCAGCTTAAGTGACTAGAATACTCCCGTGCGTTTGGGTTTATGGATGTTTTATCTTTCCTCTGGTCATTTTCTGTCCTAGCTTTCAGAAACTCGTACTGCACTGAGGATTTTCAGTATCCCAAATCTATTCCTCTTCTCTGAAAGCCGGAGCCAAATTCTTCCCCCACTTACATCTGTTCAACTCTGGTGGTTTCACTTATGCTGCGTGGCTATAACAATGCAGCATTTGTCCTAATCTGCCCTTTGTTTTTCAGTGGAGAGTGTGCACGTGCAAAGTGAACATAAACACATTAAGGTGAACTGCAAATAGAAAAACATAAATATATATATACTGTATTTGTGTATAGACACAAACAGAGATAAATAGCACACAGATAGGTTTGATAGTATATCTACTGTACATAATATTGTAAATGGTATCTTGCTGTGCTGGAATCTAGGCAATATGAGTTCAGTACTAAAGTGTTCAGGTTGCACCTGAGCTAGCTGGAGCCTGCCAGCCCCTGCAAGCCCACTGAGAGCATCTGTCTCGCCACCACCTTGCTCATGCTGTGTCCTCTGCAGGCTCTCCGATTCTTCCGACTATGAGCATAAATCATCCACCTGTCAGGAGCTCTAGCTGCCTGGATTATGCAATGCCTGCCTTCATTTGGAGATGGTGTGAGCAGAAGATTGCGGCAAATGGTTTGCATTCATTTTAATGCTGTTCCAGCATCTCTTCATCTTTAATGAGGGTTCAGGGTGGTGACGACTCTCTGAGACAACGAATGTCCTAGAGACCCAGACTTGCTTAGTATATTTGTATGGCCTAGTTTAGATTTATTTTTTTCCCCATTTTCTTTTTTTCTTTCCCCCCCCAAAAAAAAAGAAATGAATGGGCTGAAAATTGCAGCAGAGAACAGGGACTGCACAAAGCCAGCTGTCCACAGCTCTGTTTTTTGGCCTTGTAGTAATTCCCTCCAGCTGAGCAATGAAGAATTTAAAAATCAGTCATGTTTAATGTTGATTGTCCATTTGTGCTGTCTAAATCTGCATAATGCCTAGCTGCCTGCACTTAGACATGTAAAGATCTTACCTTTGCAGTTTATTTAGTTACAGGTATATTTGCATTTTACTACTATGGGTGGAACATTATGTTATATATCCCAGATTTAAAACACAGCTCCACTATTTAAAACTCTCTGAGAAAAAATAAATCTAATTACAGTAAATTTTCTTCTTTTGACTCCTTAGGCCCAAATTAATCGACTTCTTTATTCACACAAAATTATGGTCATAAGCCAAAGTCAGAGTAAATATGGCTATTTCTTCTTATGTGTAAAGAGGGGGAAAAGATGGAGGTTTGTGAAACAAAAGCAGTCGAGGTTCTCCCAATGGCAAGCATTGAAGGTGCTGAAGGTAAGTCATGCTTTCACAAGTGTGTGTCTGTAATATTGAATCCTATCAGATTCCTGCAGGTACTGCTCTCTGTTTGTAGTCTTTATGGCCTACTCTGTGTTATTATTTGCCTGAAAAGCATTGAGTGGCACTAATAGTAACCATACAGTATATTGTTTGAACACTAGTTAGTAGGTGGAAGAATCCACATGTACCTTAACACTTCAGGTTTGCTATTTGACAGATTTTTAAGGGAACATATTTGTTTACTAACTTTGAAAAACATTAAGCTTGTACAACATATTTGTTCTGTAGCAAATGGTTCAAGAGGTTGTCAACACAGTTTTTCAGAGAACAGTTATTCTTAGAACCCCCCTGTGATACAGGCAGTAAGATCCCTTTTTGCAGGGATTCACCTAAGACAAAGAGAGCAAGCAAGAGTTGCTCTGTAGTGTCAGTGGTAGAGCCAGAAGTGGAATTTGCATCCCAAAGTCATCGCGTCATTCAGACCCAGCTGCAAAGTCCGGTTGCTGCCACTCCTTTCTCACCCAGTGGTGGAGAGAGAAAGCTTTATTGTGGATTGGGTTGGGTTTTTTATTTTGCTTTATAACACTACCTTATATTGGATTCCTCAGTCTGTTACTGATGAAAAGTGGAGTCAAATTAAGGTCAGCTTTTGTCAGCAGGAAAAAAAAAATGGTTTCGATGCACTTCTGTATCTCTTGTTCATATTAACTGAAGGTGTTACTTAAGTACTTCAAGTTTTCCTCTCTATGGGCTTGTCCCTTCACCTCCTTACACTGAGGTTCCCCAGTTCTGGAAGTCTTACATAGCAATGCACACCACATCTCACAGGAAACCTGCTGAGAATTTCCATAGCTGGCACTGGTGGGAGTTGAAGGTGGAATGTGTGGTGTTGCAGTCTGTGCCCCAGTCACGGATCGTAACGATACCGGAGAGCCCTGCAAACATATGTGTTCTGCCCCTGTGAATTTCTGCCGGAGAATTTCATGCAATCTGATCAGAATTAACTAGGACCACACAGAGCAAGGGAGATTTTTAATAGGCTGTTTGGAAAAGAGTGAGGACCCTAATGAATGAAGTGTGTAGACTTTGAGATCTTTACTGTGAGGCTTATTTGCTTCTGGTAACAAGCTAACCTCCCATGCCATTCCCTCCCCCTCCACTTTTAATTTGATGGAAAGCCAACAGTGCTGCAGTTTTATGCAAAGCCTCCAGTGAACTCAAAAAGATGATTATTTCTCACGTTGTCTTTACACATAACTTTAAAATTTTATGCATCAGAACCCAGGATTATGTGAAGACACAAGTGCAACACAACACTGACAAAATCAGATGAAAAATCTCACTCTTTTAACTGTGAAGAAATTAGATTTATCATCAAAAAAGCATTCTCTTTTCATTTTCTGAAAGGTGCTTTTTGACAGACCCTTTGCAGTGGACGTCATGCTCACAAAACATGCTGTCACAGGGCTATTTGAATATGGTGACAGGCTCATTATCATGTTGAAGACAACTGACAACACTGCAGACTAGAAATGGACAGGCTTGCCAATCAGCTGTTGAAAGGATTGCAGTTGAAATAGGGTTTTTTTTTGTTCTGAGAACAGTAGTACAAATTGACTACATTAATTCTTTTTATTATAGTTGCATACACTGTAGTTAAGGGTCCGTCACTGTTTCCATTATAAATCCCTGTTTTCAAGGGTTTATTAGTAGACCATAAAAAAATGGTTCCTGTTGAAATTTTGCATTAAAAATATATATTACCCTAACAGAACAAAATTTCTGTGGTAACTGTGTGGAGGAGGGTGGGCAGAGAAGAGGGATTGACTGATTTTTAGCTGAAAATTGCATAAAGCTGAATGCATTATTATTTTTATAGCACTTTAGATGTCCAAGAGTTTTATAGACAGGTTTGTGCCTCAGGAGTTTACAGTTTCAGGGTGCACTACTGCCAACACTTATTATGGGATAGGATTTTCCTCATACCTTCATTGGATTTAGTAGAGCACCAAATATTATCTGCAGTAGTAGCTATTTGCAGACTCAGGTTGAGTAGTCAAACAGTCTTGAGCCCCTTTTTTTTTCTTGAGCCCTTGTATCGTAAAAATGGGTAGGATTTTCTGTTTAAGTATTAATCTGGAATGAAAAATGATAACCTTAGACTAAATGTCATCAGCACCAGGAAAATTTGCATATATAACAATAATCTAAGATGAAATGACACTGAATTTCACCAGGGTACTGTAGTTACATGAACGAGGGAAGTCAGTGGAATTTTCTGCTTTATCCAAAGTGTCAGTCCCGGGAGTTCCTACTCATCCTCCAACCAAGGAACTTCCTGAGGTAGCCAGGTGCTGGAGTTTGTGCCTCTTAGAATTTCTGCAGCCATCTCCAATGACACGTCTGTGCATACAGAAATTGCTGTTTTGATGGGTCTGAACAGGTTACTAGCTGACTTCTGTTCACTTCTACTTGGGGAGCTCAGTCATCCTCAGAGCACACCTTCACATCTCAATGTATCAACAAAATCAGTGTTCAGAGTCATTGCTCTTTGTAATGTCCTGCTTATCCTGCCACTAAACCTCCACAGCCAAAGGCTGAGGGCAGGCTACCAGGATGTGGGAATGGAGAGATATGGCTTCTGGTTCAGATCCCAGCTCCTTTCTGTGGGCCAGGTGGAAACAGCCAGGAAACCAGGCATTGTGTACACTGGAGGCGTATATTCTTTTGTTTGTTTGAGTGCTTAAAGTAAAAAGTGAGATATTGAAATAGAGGAAAAAAAGAAACACAAAATCAAGAAGAGCCATCAGGTTTAGGTGCATTTATCACGCTTTCTGAATCTTTTTGCGTTCAGTAAATATTTGGTGTGGAGCTGATCTGGAAAGAAGATATGGCTTTACCTGGTGTATTTTTGCAAGGAAAAATAGTTTTGTAGTTTCGTGGTGTCAAACATTTGCAGGCTTAATTTGTTGCTCATTTGATTACTTGATTTCAAAGCTCAGTTACCTTCCTGCATATCACTGTTCTCACAACTACAGTGATTGCAAAATTATGAATGTAAAAATGAAAGCCACTTTTGAAAATTAGGTCTACAGTCCAATTTGCAAAGTCACAACTGTGACTCTCGTGAGTTACACAACTACATAGTATAGGATCGTACTGTCATATTGCCAGAGCTACTATTTCAGGCCAATTGCATGCATTCCTAAAATTTGTGAAACCTTTACTACTTCTCTCATGAAGTCACTCATATGTTTCCATGAGGGAACTTATTAAAGATACAGCAGCAAATATTGATTGTAGGACCTAAAAAGTAGTAGTGTACAAATTGCAAATTACTAAGGAAGATTTTTTTTATCTTTCTTTTAATGAAACTACAACTGCACTGATTGAAGTCGGTGACAAATCTGGACTTGATCTCAGGGCAGCCATGTTTTCATGGAGAGACTAACTAGCAGTTATGTCATAGGACTGGAATCAAGACCAATTTCTATTCTGGAACAAGTCATTTCTATGTTGTGTGCCTCCAGCAAAAATATAATAGATAAAGTAATATGGAGCTATCTTACCATCACATTGTGAACTTATTGAATTAATATTTATGGAACACTTTGCAATTCTTTGATAGAAAGTGCTATATAGCTGCATACTATTACAATAAAATCCTGAAAAGTGAATCAATCTGGAGTTAGACCTGTTATATCTAACTGCTGAAGCTGCTTGTTGTGGTAGTAATAATAAATAAGGAAATTAACAATGGTATAAACGTATGATAACTTCTAAAAAATCCCACCATTGTTTACAAAGTTCTGGAATTCTAGGGTTAACGTTTGATTTGAATTTCAGTTTTTATGGTGACAGATCCTTTTTTTTTTTAAAAACTTTCTAAACTAATTTCATAGTTGAAGTCAAGCATAAAATAGTAACTCTTTGTGGCTTAAGGAGAGTAAATAAATATTTTCTTCCTGTGTTGTAAATTGCTTCACAGAACAGACAGCCTACACGTAGCCTACTAGACAAGCAGAAGTATTGTCTTTGAAGCACTGGTTCCTATGATTCTGTGTATGAGCAAGTACTATTGATTCATTGATGCAGGGTTTTTGTTGGCTAAGTATTTTTATATTTGTTTTTGAAAAGAAAACAAATATTCTTACCATTAGAAGCCACATTGATTTGAAATAAGCTACACATAAAGGTGGACTAATTACCTATTTTTTCCTCTCATCAATCAAACCCTCATTACCTTAACCTTTTATGTGAAAAGTTATCAGAAGTCACAAAGAGCAGTCTTAAAGAGAGTATTATGGACAATACTGCACAGAAAAAAAAAAAAAAACAAACCCAAAACATATATGTACTGAAGAGATTTTGAATGAATAAAGTTGTTCACATACTGTAAACAAAAAAACTTATCAAGTGTGTAACTTAATTTTGCATATCACCAAGTCTCACAGCCTAGAAATCTAGGCCTGTGAAGCCTGGAGGATATCAGTGTTGTAGTGAACCAGTGCAGGTATGGAATATTCTTTTTCCCCAGGACTGACCTAATAAACTGTGCAAGCACCAGGAGGAATTTTACCACCTGTCCCTTATAATCAAGGCCTGTCCCTTACTTAGTCTCATTTCAGTGATATAATTAAATGACACCAATTTCCCCCTTAAAGTTCCATGAACATGCTGCCAAAATCCTATAGTCCTATTGTGGTACCCAGGAACATGATTTAATTTGTTCCATCTATGGCCAAAAAGTAATAATATGGACACGTTCCCTTGCCCTAATAGCTAACCCAGCATGGAATATTATGCTATCATTGTAGAGTTCATTGCAAGAATCAATAATCCACTAGATGGAGCAGAATAGAAGTGTAAAAACTGAGTTAAGTCTGGCATCTTATGAAACAGAATTGAGTATCAAAGTGGCAGGACTTGGACAAAACAGCAATTTAATGCAGTGTGGTAGTATATTTGCAATGTTTAGTCCTAGAAAATCAACAGTCTTTACAAATATCTGTGAAGTAAAGTTACAGTCGTCCTCCTTTGGTGTTCTCTGTTTTTATGTAAGCGATAAAGTGAGGATCCATCTCAGGATCATCTTCAGGAAAGATGATTATAATGATGAGAAAATTCATGGGAACAGATGTTTTTGGAAAGACTGTTGCTTTGGTGTTTTTCTTTTTATTCCCCTGAAAATAATGGCAGCTTTTCTTTGAGCAAATAAGATTAAACAAAGATTGGAACTCAGGTATGAAACAGAGGAACATCCTGAAGTTCATCTCACTTGTTTTGAGTCTCTGGAATTTTTAAAATCATTTTGAACCGTTTGAATTTCAAAATCTGTTAGATTGGAAAATAGTAAAACGGGCACTTCTAATGATGTTATACTGATCACTTCATGTGATTATCAGTGTGAGTCTTGTTGTGGAAGGGGAGATTGTTCCTAGAAACATTGAAAATTCAGCCTTCCTTGTAGACAGTGTTCTATAAAAATTCTTTTTCTTTTTTGCTGATCCGGTTTGTTTTTGTTGAGTGATGTGAAATGTGGTTGGCAGTGGCTTATTTTTGTTTGAGTTTTTGCAGCATTCTGAAGTCAGGATTCCTACAGAGAGTGAGGTGTTACTCTTGATATAGCTTGCTGTATTTTTTAATTAGTGACATTCTTTTATTTCTCTCTATCCATCTATAGCAAAGTCAGACTGCAAATTGAAGTGAAACCTTCAGGCTGCATGTGGAATTAAAAGAGGTGCGAAGTCCATTTATAGACTTTGCTGCTCCTCTGAATTTTGCGAAGGAAAAGGGAGAAATGACATGAAAAGGAAGATGAGTTGAACTGATTGGCATCTGAGCAAGCATGTCCACAAAGATAATGTCTTGGAAGTTGAGCAGTGTATGAAAAATCCAAGAACTGCATGGGTGTTTGTGTTTCATCAGCTGAGGGTCTCTTCAGTTTTGAGTTGTTTGAAACCAGTTTTGCTAGCAGCAAACATCTATGTACAATGGTTATTTTCCAGCAATTGCTACTTGTTGTTTTGTGGATAAAATAAGCTGTCAGAAACATGAAGATTTTTGGTGTAATACTGAAGTCGTTTCCATATCAATAATCTTTACATTGATATCTGCTTAAGAGATGTGCAGGTGATACAGTGTTTATAGCAATTGTATCAGCAAGTTAAATGAATATGCCACAGAAGTATCTGACAGCACAATTTAGTGATTTCTAAAAAGAGCCCTGCCTGTGTTTGTGGTATGACCTCAAGCCTACCTATTCTGCCCAGGGTCTCCTATCAAAGGGATTGCCAGTTATGCCACGAGAAGTGATTGTTTGATGGAAGTGTGTGTGGGGAAGATTGCTCTTACTCCTGGAGGTGTATATATGATATTTTGCAAACACAAACTAAAATATGGTCAGCATTGCAGGGAAACAGCTATCAAATTTGGTTTGCTGACATCTGTAAATGTGTTTCTTTGTTGTTTGAGCAAGGCTTTGAACCCAGGTCTCCAGAGATGCAAGCCTCAGGCGTTAACCAATTGTAGTATTTCACTTTCAGCTTTGTATTTAATAAAAAGCTTTAGATAGATGCAGGTGGACTTTATTTGTTTAATATTGATTGGTTTGCCTTCTTTGAACAAAGAATTGTAGGAACTTTGATAAATGAATTTAAAAGTTGTCCAGTTCCATAGGACCTTGTGCATATTTCTGTGCATCTGAAGCTGCTCATCAGATTACAACAGATAGGCATCCTGCAAAATACATGTGGAGATGGAATTTTCTTTTGTTTTTAGTGTAGAACTTACTTCAATTATAAGTATCCCATCCTCAACTGTTTAATTCTCCTTCCCCCCAATCAAAAAAAAAAAAAAAAAAAGCAATCATATAAATACGAACAACAGCAAACTAAAACCAAGCAGATCTGCCTTTTGGTAGATCATGACAGCACAGTTTTTTCTTTCTCTGGAAAAAAACAAACAGAGAAAAAAAGTTTTTCTTTCTCTTATATGAAATAATCATTTTCATGGTTATGGTATTCTTCTTACTGCCTGTCCTAAACTACTGAAGTACTGCACAGCATTGTTGTTAGCTCTCTGCAGCATTTTCCCCATATAGTTGTTCCCTTTCTAATGTAATTGATTGGTGAAATACTTTGGAATTTGCTGTTCCTACAAAAATAGCTGGTGTTAACCTTTGTAATCACACACTTACTTTGAGAAAGGAATAGCCTGAACGTCTTGCATTACAAGATGTCCTCTCTACTGTCCTCTTCTCCTTCTGCCGTTCCTCTTGCAGCCCAAATATTGGTTTTGCCCATTGGCAGTTTTTTTTGTTTTTTTTTTTTTAATTTTAACCAAATGTTCAGATATCCATTTAACTAAGGTTGGTACAGTATGTACAGAGTGAATATCCATTTTCTCTGAAATGTCAATTTTAGTCAAAATGGTCCAAAACAATTAAATTTTCTTAGAACTGCCAGACTGTTCTACTTCACTTTGTTTGAAGTGAGACCCTAGGTTGCAGCCCAGAAAAGTTTTGGAAATCCAGTCAGTGCTTCCCTCCTTGCTTGCTGTGTTAGCATATACCAGGAGCCCACAGACACATTAGGACAGGAACTCCTTGTCAGACAAAGGCTGTGCAGAAGAGTTATCCAAATGCTTTGAAAAAGAAGTGTCACTTTGGTGCACACTGTCATGTAGTCTGTGAATACTCTATTCAGCTTGCTTTTCCCTCATTCTTTATGTCACGAAAGTTAATATGCAAGCCTGACTTCTTTTTCTTCCTCCATCCCTTCTTTCCTTTGCAAAGAGTGCCTATGCCAGCACAGTGCTTGTTCAGGGCCTGTGAGTGCCCATGGACAGCTCTCATGTTACTGAAATACAGAACGTATCCATGCTCAGCATGGCTGAAGGGCAGTCGCTTTAATCTCTGATTTATCCCATCTTCTCTGTTCGGCACTTGGTGTGCAGAAGGAGCCAAGACCCATGGGCAGATGGTTGTGCTGGCTGTCACCAGGGTGCTGTTAAAGGTTTTTTCAAAAGGTCATGGGCCCTAAAAAACCGTTGGTGTTGTGAAGGGCCTTGAGTGGAAAGAGTAGGAGGTCCTCTCATCTTTCTCAGCTTTTCTTTCTCAGTGTTTGGCAGGGAGGAAAAGATTTTGTCAGTACTGAGGGAGGAGTGGAGAAAGGAGAGAATTCTTTGTCTGAAGAACAACAGGGCAATAACCAGTTAGTCACTTTTATGTTATTAGTTGGAAGTGTTTATTGCTGAACCGAGGAATTTCACCCATTGTCTGTGGTGTGATAAAGTGGGCTGCAAATGGCTTTGTCACACCCAGGCTTGGAAGAGAGCAAATGAATTCCAGTAAAATTAATCTGTGTCTTGTCCTCCGTTTGCAGAACCCAGTTGTGAATTTAGTCATAACTGATGATATAAGGCATGTCCAGCTCTTCGCAGGCTCTTCACACATCTGCTACTGTATGTAGGAGGAGACAAGGTAGCTTGAGCCCATAATTCTGTGCATCTTATCTGGTACAGTGGCAGGGATAGATGCTCTGGAGGTACAGAAAAGGCTTAGTCTAGGCTCCTTTCTTTCTTCATTAGTGTTTACAAAATGGCTAGTGTTGAAATTCGGGTATGAGCAAAGCAATGACAGCAAAAAATCTGTGTGCTGTATTTTGAAGCAATTCTGATTTATAGGGATATATTTATCAGGATATATTACTTCATGTCAGTGTATCCGGGATGTATCTCCACAATTAAATAGAGACATGTTTCCTAAATATTTCTATTATGTTCCCAGGAAAATTTTATTTTTTAAATAACTTGTAGAAAATCAGTTTTAGCCAGTAGTAAAAAAAAAAAAAAACAACCACAAACATTTAAAAAGGTAGGAGCCATATTTAAAAAAGGAGAATATACTTGGGAAGATGTTGTGTATGAATGTTCTAAAGGGATGATCCTAATAAACTGGGAACCACCGTTTGGAAAGGTCTTACGAAAGTATTAATTGTTAACACTGTTCTGTGCTTTTATCTGTGAGGGTGCATGTGTTTTATTAGCTCTGCAATGCGTGGAAGTAATAGACCTCATCTTAATCTAAAGTTGACTTGCTCTCAAAGGGACAAACTATGGTCAAAGAGAACTGTTCGAAAGAAGCATTTCCAGGTAAATATTTATTTGGACATAAATGCTGCAAGCAGTGAAAGGGGAATTAAAAATCAAATTGATACTGCAAACAAGCTACCTTTCATTACTTACTCATACAGTTCAGCAGCCTGTGTTTAGAAAACTTTTGCAGAAATGACTCCACAGGAATATTTCTTTAGATGTTAAATTTTTTGTAAGCACACTTAGTTCATCTATTCAATTGCCAATGTCTGCTTAAAAGGAAAACCACAAGGCTTGATTTCAATGATATTTATTCCATGCTATATTACATATATTATGTAATTAGTTAAAGAGCTAGAGAACAGTAGCAGGTAATCTTTTTTTTATTATTTTAATACTCTGACATGGCCATCAAATTTTAATGACTGTTGTCTCTTTCACAACAGTAACTGGGTGCATTAATTATTTTGTGGTGAAGTACAGTATGTGCATTAACTTCTGTATCATGCTTTAACAATACAAATGTTAAAATCACAACAGCAAACTACCAACGCTATTAGCCAGCAGTATTGATTTACTCTGCAGATTTAGTTATAAATTAGACCTGATCCATAATCCATTGAATACTTGTTAAAATCTTTTTTGAGTCTTCTGAGGCTAGATCTGTTAAGAGAGAAATTTTCTTGCATTTTTCTTTTCCTTAATTTTAACTGGTGTACAGTTTTATTCTCATAGGAGTAGTAAAATTTTCACACAGATTTGTGGTATTTTTGCTTGTGTTTTTAGTTAACATCAGAGAGCAGAGGCTACCCCATCAACCTGATAAGTGGAAATTAAATAAATCATCTTTAATCATTCCTCAGCTAGAAGAAACAAATACTAAACTATCAGCGTGCTTGCAAAAAATACGATAAATACAGATGTTTCAGTAGGAATAGAAAATGCTATTTACATGACTTATTGCAGAAATAATGTTATTTGCAAACCCTTGTTTTCTAATCGGACATTATCTCCTGAAATTCAGTTTCCTCTTTTCACTCACTCACTCATTCTCATCCCTTTTGATATTAAGGCTTCACCTTTCCCAGTAGAATTACAGAACTGCTTTATTCTCTGAAATGTTTCTGTCATGATGTAGAAAGTAGTGATTATACCACTGCTTAAGGCAGGAACTCTTAGACTTCATGTTGCTGGAACCTAAATGTCTGCTCAAGCAATGAATTTATTGGCTGTTGCTAAAAAGAATTTCACTCCAAGACCATTGGACTTTCTACAGTCTAATTTTGGCCATATATAAGGGTTACTTAAATACAGAGATAACATTAATCTTTCAGTAGCAACAAGTGCTGGCTGTGGTTAAGACCAGGAGCTTAGCATTCCTGTAATCAAAATGTTGTTGCTGGACATGGGTAATACAGTATGTGATCATTTCTGAATGTTAAATCTAACCTGGAGTGGATTCAGCCCTGCTACATGATACCATGTTGCCTCACATGGTACTGTTCTGCCCCTTTGGTCCTTGAAGATATGGGACAGTAATTAGCAAGTACCTCATTTAATTGGCAGGAGTTTGTATAATACCAGAAAATGCCCTCATGACACTCACATAAATAAGCACTTCTATTTCTGTAGACTGTAGGCATTTGAATTTTTTTTTTTAACTATATAACTGCCTGGGCTTAGTGTTACAAATCATGAAACATTTTGTTTATGCATTATAGATAGCGATACCTATTTATAAATCAAAGGCACTGTGTTCTCACTCTATCCCTAGGAGGCCCTTGGCTGTGTGAGCATTACCCACTCACATGCTTCCATTTTGTTGCCTGGGAAGCTAAATAGAAATATATGACTCTTAGTTGGCCTTGTTAATGAGACAATAGGTATAGGTTGGGTGCAGAATCTGGAGGAGTCACAGAGACAAATGTAACAAGCAGAGGAGAGGAGAAGAATACTTCTAAATTATTAAAAATGTGATTCACGGGAAGCAGCAGAGACTTTTATTTGGGGAGGCGGAAAGAAAACCCTGAGGTGGCAGAGGATTCCTGAGTGGCAGCAGTTTATCTCTATCCCACATAGTCATGTGGGGACGATTTATTCTCATCTTGGAGGATCAGGAAATATTTTAAAGTTAATAATTTTTCTGCCACCTTTTTCTCCCCTCCTATCATGCTTTCAGTCAAAGGTGAGAGCCTGCCTTGCATCCCCTGTGACTGGACAGGCTCCATGTCAGACGCAGAGACTAGGGAAGGAGGAAGAGTGGAGTGAGATCAGCTTTGTGGTTTGTGACAGCCTATAAAACTAGAAAAGCCTCTGCAAAAACAGGAGCCAGAGAGAACTCATAAAAGGCCCATCATCTCCTCTAAATGCATGCCAATTGGCAGACTGAGCTGTGCTTATTCTGTGTTGCAGTAGCGTGTCTTGCTGCAAATCAACAAACGCTTTCTAACACAGTAGTACACGCAAACAGGGAAGGAGCACTTCTTAATGCTTCCTTCTAAGCTTGTTGGCCAAATTCAGACCCTGCCCAGTGATCTCGTGGTTTGAAAGAAACTGGAGATTCCCAAGCGAAGTAATTGCAGGAGTAGCTGATGAAGTTTTTACTCTCTGGTAATCTGGGAAGTATGTCCTCTTTACAAACTACCATCAGGATTTGCCTGCCCTGTGGACCCACAGACCTGGGACCTGCGGTGCTCTGAGCAGGGTAAGTGTCATTCTGCTGGCTATATAACTATATACGTGGCTGCCCCCGTGATGTGTCAGATGGCTGCTGAGACCCTGCCTTTAATAGGCAAAGTTAGGAGGAGAGCATGTGGCACGGGGGCCGAGTCTTCCTTTTTATAAGTCAGTAACAATGGGGTGTTGACAGGCCTTGAGGCCTAGGCAGGCTACAAGGGTCATCGCGATAACGAAGGATTAGTGTATATAATTTGCCAAATATGGGGCCAGCCACTGGCAGGGTTTTTCTGCGCATAGTGAATTATCTACAGTAGCTTCATGGAATGCACCTTAACTGCTGGCTATATTTATTAGCAAGTTTGCTCTCACTTTCAGTTTAAGGACTATATTTTAACTGGGGAACGTACGTATGCATGATAAAAGAAGTACTGTGTAGCATTTGGACTGAAGAAAAAAAATTGAGTGTGCTGTAGATGTCTGAAGTATAAATACTTCTCAGTGTACCGTAGCTGTTTTTCCCCTAAGATTTTCACTTGAGAGATTTTGTATGCATCTTCATTCTTTGTAAATAAAGCTGTTTCTAACTGAATTCCCTGGAGGGTATAGATATCCAGCCCAAAGATCAATGGTCAACAGAAAATATAAAGAGCCCCTAGATCAGATCTTTGACTTCTTTGTGGCAGATAGCTAAACTGCCCACCTTAAAATGTTAAGAGAACGATAAATGCTATAAATTCTTGGCTGCAGTGAAGAAGAACTTGTTAACCCCAAAGTTACTGGAAAGAGAAATGGATAAAAATGAGCAACCTTACTGTGTTGTGAACTTTATCGTTTCCTTACAAGAACAACAAGAAAACAGGAATGAATTATTTTAATCATTTTCCAAATCAGGTTTTCACTAGTGTACAAAAAGACCACGTTGTTTTGCTTTTTGAGGCAGAGTTCAGTTCATACTCTCAGATCTTCTGAGAGATGATGTGGCAATTCATGGCAATCTGCAGAAATGTTTTAAAAATACTACAGATGCAGTTACATTTCTGTTCACCTCAAAGTTTTTGTTTGTGGACACTTTTCTTTAAGATGCTGCTATACAAAGAAGCATATCTTTCCTCAGTGTCTTGATGAGCTCAAACATTAAACAAAAGATTGAGTATAAATAAAATATTGCAAGTCATTTGAGGATGCAGCAAAAGACATAATTGACTTTTTAGTCCATTTTTAGAACAAACTCTCTCAAGGCCTTTTCTTACTCACAGGAACACTTCCCACTGCACTGGAACTGACAAGGCTGTATGCATTACTTTATTTTGATACTGACATTTAAACAATAAAATAAAACCATTTAAAACAAATAGTGGTGCTTTAAGTGTCTGAGCTGTCAAGATATCAAATTATATAACTTGGAAAAATCAGAATTCATTGTTAATGGTATGCACTTAACACAAAGGGTCGCTGAAGTACTAACCAGATATATATTCAGCTACCATGTTGGAGCTAACAGGCTATATTCCTTTAGATAGAATTGACTATATTCGCTTAAATGGACTTGACTCCAGTACAATCACTGTATTCAAATGTCAAAAAAAAGAGAAAGAGGATGTCACGTAGGGTCACAAATTATGTTGGATTTTGACAGATTGTAGCCTTGCTTTACAAGAGCAGTAACATCTCATTTGTCACCGTTTGATCTGTAAGTGCGGGAATGAGAGCGGAAGGCCCTCCATCTCCACCGCAATTTAATCGCTCTGAGGCCGACAGTGGCAGCTAAAGCCACCTGCCCATGCACTGTACTGCTGATCTGTTTTAATTTAATCGTCCGTCAGCTGGGATGAAAGCATAAATCGTCTCCCTTTGATCTGCAAACGGTGTGTCTTTTTTTTTTTTTTTGTAAAGCATGGTGCAGAATCACGGAGACAATTTTCACATTCAGTGCAACGTAGACAACATGGGCTTGAAAAGCTTGTAAGTGATATTTTGCTGTAGTAGTAATGCAAGAAGTCGCACTTTTTGTAATTTGATATGAAATAGTGTAAGCTACAAAAAAAAAACAACTGACCATAAGAGAGGTTATTGATTCATAATACATTAATTATTCAAGTTTGAAAAACCAACCTTTACCCTTAAATAACTTAAACATCTTTAAAAGTATGAATATCCTTAAATCATATTGTTTACAATGACAGAATAAGGGAAATTATTTGGCAGTAGTGCACCATAATTCTGTGAACCGTTATTGTGCATAGCATTTGTTTAAGTTGCTGAATCTGAACAAAAAAGAAAAGATTTAAAAAATAAATATATATTTTTTTCAATATTTCCTTTCTCTGTCAGAAAATGTTGCCCTTCTAGGCATTGCTGGAAGTTTTGTTTAAGGACATAATATGAATGTTATTTGGACATCAGATATCAAACTCTCTTTTCAGCTGTATTAGTGGAAATCTTATACCCCACGTGAATTTGGTTGAGAGTGAAATGGTAACATTTGGACAAATATGTGATAAAAAAATCCTCATGTCTGTATCATAAGTCTTCCTCTCCGTCCCTTTTCCCAATTCTTTACATCATCTTTTTCCAGGCTTGTACTTTCTTAGCTTTTTCATGAAGTATGCCATTTAGGTGAAGTAATTTTGATATTGCCTGGTGCCGATGAGAACCAACTCGGTCAGTTTGTCTATCCCTGCATTTTAGTCTTTAGGTCCTCTGAAGAAACATCACAGTGGAAGGCTCACCCCTCAGCTGTGAGAATTGCGACTGACTCTGTAAACCCTGAAATGCATGGTCTTCTGTTCCTTTCTTCAAATTCCAGGTGGGCAATATGAAAATCCAAATCTCACAAACTCTCCCCGGAATTCATAGAGACCTGAAGAATTCTCTATGATGTCATTTTTCTGATTGGAATTACATAGTGCCCAGTGAGCTCTTGGAATATCTTTCCATTAATCTTGACCCTAGATTACGAGTTTCCTGTTGGGAAGGGATTTTTTGTCTTCAGATATGGAATATTTATTGATATTCCACATCATAACACTACATGATGTAATGATGTGGAATATCAATAATGTAACAAAAATCATAAAACCATGACAAGATATCAGCACTAGGAATCTCTCTTCCTAGTAATGAATGGCATGTATTTTTTTTTATTTTTATTTTTTTTACTTCTGTGGCAGCAGAGAACACAGACCAAAAGTTCTAAGAATCCTGCCTTTGTAGGGTGAAAAAACATCTTTTATTTACCTAATAATCTTGCAGCATTTCATTTGAGAAGCTTTTCCATTTTTGTTTTTTGTAGCAGGATTGTTATTTGGCAAAAGATTCTGTCTAGGAGCAAAGTGTTTATGCTGTGTCTTGTAAAACTACTTTCAGCCTATGCTGGAATACAAATAGTGAAAAATTGCCTTTATCCTTCTTTTACTTTCATTCCTCATGAAAATGTTGTCAGCTTGACAATACAATAAATAATTATGGAGTTGCTGTGGCCCTGGAGTGAGGAGGGAGAGAGAACCAAGCTTCTTTCTCAACACAGATTCAAACTTATCGACCAGCTTATACTGGATTGAGTGTGCTTGTTTGGCCATATGCCCACAAAGATTTTCTTGGGGAAAGAAGAGAGGAAACAGGCAAAACCTTCTTCTTATCCCCCAAATTGACCGCTGGAATTGGCACAATGGTTGCTGGGGCATGAGCTCACACAGCATGGAAACAAGGGAAGACAAACAGACCAGGCTGTTCCTGGCCCTGTAAGCTGACCTCTGTTTCTACTCCCAAGTTTTCTGCTACGGGCTAAGGAGGCAGGAATCCTACAGTAGCAATCAGTGGTGCTGCTCAGAAACATAAGCAGTAAAAAGCTTCTAGCAAAGCACACGGAAGTGAAAAACTGCACTCGCAGGTACTTCACATTGTCTTATCACTTTCAGGTTCAAATGTGCATCAGGATGATTGTATCTGTACAAGCCAGTAGTAGCTCTCAGAGAAAGGATATTAATTTACAAAGCTAAGGAGTGTTATTTATATATGTTTTTGTATTAAGTTGACTACACGGACAACTTTTGTCCACCCAAACTCAGGATAAATACCCTATGTTATATAACCCTTAAATCCATGAAAACTCTTCTTCCTTTGCTGTGGGCTGGCTGCATCCTATGCTGTAGAGGACTGAGGCAAGAGAAAAGGTATTAAAGTTGAGTGAACTGTCATAAGTTCTGGTATTTTCTTATTTCTGACTCCTTGCCTTTGAAATCTAAACCAGGGATGGTTATGCAGTTTTTGTAACTGAAAGGTTTTTAGATATAGTAACAGAGTGCGCAGACAAAGGCATCCTGTATAGTGTAAATGATGGCATTGGTGTACTGTGCTCATGACAGTTTTCTTTAGTCATGGGTAGGTGATGATAACACAAATAGCAACGAATGTCATGTAGTCCCAGGAAGGCTGATTTAAATGTATTTAAATAGAAGCAATCTAAACTAGCAAAAAGTGAAGAACTAATTTTAATACCAATTTTTTGTCTAGAATAAAATTGTTCTGCAAGTTAGAACACTAATTTTCCCCAAACATAAAAGATTTCTACTAAATTCTGTTTGTCAAAATAGATGTGTAATGTGGAGAAATGGGGCATTGCTCTACTGAATTTATAACTGAGCTGCGAAATTAGCTTTTCATTTCTGAGTACTACTAAACAAAAGGCTTCATTGTTGGAACTGGCAATGCTGTCACCAATGCTGGGTACAGGATGAACCTGTTCATACTGAACTGTAGCATCCTGAAAGGTATTTTCAATGCGTCTGATTTCATAAATTCTAACTTTATGAAGGAAGTCTACATAGTGTTGTGTCCCTTCATATGTCCGGTCCTTTTCCCTCTTAATTTCGGCATTTTTTCGTAGCTTTTCATATTACAGTTTTAAATTCAATTACGCTGTAGTCAGATGAGTATAAATATAAACTACACTGTGCTGCTATCAGTATGGCCCTCAGCGCATACAACACAAATAACTCCCTTCTGATAACGTTCTTGTATCTACTCAGCCTAAGTAGTATAATGAAAGTGAAGGCAAAGACACAGATTGTATGCTACATGTGATGCATCTATGCAACAAATAGTAAGAATGAGTAAGGAGAAAGCCATTCAGAAGCAGTGCTAGTTTTGCCAGTTATTTATAGGCTCTCACTAGTCCATTAATTCACATTGTAGTTTTGATTGTTTTGTTGGTTTGGTCAGTGTGTTCCTGTGCTCATTCATACTCTCCATTCTGTGTCTGTGGTACTTCCAGTGATGGACACTGCAAGTTCTTTGCATTGCAATGAGCAGAAGCAACAAGAGAAAGTCTACCATGGTACTGTGACAGTAGTATGATGATAATACACAGACTATATTTAGTATCTTTAGTTTTCTTGATATAATTTGGTGTTCTGTTTACAGTACAAAGCATGTGCCAGATGTCTCTCTCTACAGTTTGCTCCATTGTGGGTATACTTCAGTGTACACCATGTGGTGTGGTTTCAGCTTGATGCACTGAATTCTTTGTGTATGTATATGCACATCTAGATCAAATCACTGGTATATTTCTCCTGGCATACTTGCAGCTGTGGCTTTTGGTCTTTTAGTATGTGTTGCTTTCCATTGGTAAACTTGTCTCTCTGTATGAGTTGGTGAAACACATTGTATATCTCTATGGTTGCTTACTGGTACGGAGGACAGGATTTGAGGGCTCACTTATTTCAGTCCTGTGTGTAAAAGGTCAGTGGTTTCCTAGCTGGAAGATTATAGAAACCCTAGACTCCACCAGTAGTTTTCTTTATGGTTTATAAAGTGGACACTTAGCATATCTGTCAGGATATTGGAGATTATGTGTCCAGGAAACCACCACAATCTAAATGGCAGTATTAAATATTTACTGTAACTATATAGACCATGGCAGCCAAAAATTTATTAGAAGTACAACTAATTTTTCAGCATGTCTCTTCTTAAGACAAAAGCATTAAAGCAAGATATTATTTAAATTGATGAAAGATGCAAATATAATTTCACTGGATTTCTAGGTTCACATTAAAAAGAATAAATATTTCATCCTCATAATAAAGATTTGTCAACGAATTATCCATGTCTTTTACAAAAAAGCTACCAGATCTGATTAGGAAAAGTAACATTTGTTGTACTACCTACTAGTTTCAAAAAATATTTCTGTGAAGCCTGGATGATGACTGTTTAATTAGTCTTTACTTTAATAAATTGTTACCCAAGAATTTAAGAAATTGGCTTCTAGTAGGAAAAATCAATAAGAATTCATCTTTTAAAAGGCAGGACTCCACAATGGCAAATATTGCATCAGGGGAAAACTGTTAGAAAACTACTAATTTTACTAATTAATTTCCATGTGGATAATGGGTATACACTAAGGAATGGAAGTAGATAAAAATCTCAGTAGGACAGGCAAAAATTAAGTAAAGCCTAATGCTAATATCTTATGTTCTTTTTCATAACATCCGATAAAATCCTAGAAATATATTTTTGTATTAACAGTTTCAGAATTAGAATCCTGGGATTTCCCTTATTTTATCAAACTGAAAATTATTCATCCTGATATGTTGTTTTCATCAGAGACCTAATAACTGATTCTTTCAAGATAACCATGCAAGTAATTAATGTCGTTATGCAGATAATATTTGAAGAGTGGTGGAATATTTTTCCGTATGTTCTGTAATTCTCTGTTGATAAGGCGTAGTCCACAGTTTAACCTACCTAGTGCAAGTTCCTGTCCTTTCTTGTGCAAGTGCTCTAAATCTGCCAGGCTACCTGACTGCAGGATTTGGCCCAAAATGTATTGAGGTCAGGGAGTAGCTTGGAAAAAAGCTATGAGTGCTGTTGCTGTATCGTTGCGTATGTGTTTGGAAGCCTTTTGTATGTCCTGGTTTTTATTTGTTTGATTGTTTTTTCTTCTCAGGCCTAGGAGTTTTATATAAATGTGAACTTTTTATTATTATTATTATTATTTTTTAAATCATTTTAGAAACAAAACAGTAAATATAGAAGCTCAAGATGTGGAAAGTACGTGTTTCTAGCTGTGAGAATGCCTCTGGCTTTCAGTGTATTTTGTCTGTATTAGTACAAATATTTAGTTTTATTAAGCACGGTGCACCCATTCTCTGATTCATATATTAATGAGGAATTTCTTTTCTGAATTATTTTTTTCTCCAAGAGTCCCAGGTAGATACATAGAACAATCCTGGGATTTATCTAAAGAGACGTTCTCTTGTCTGTAGTGGGATTCAGGAGTTGCATAAAGACTCTGCTTCTGAGTCATTCAGTTATTTGGTACCATTTTCATTAACGAAAGTACTAAGCAGCTATTAGTTATAAACACATCTGTAGTGACGTGCTCTAGCTAGGTACGTGCATGTGTTGACCGTACATTCACTGTCTCACTCGCTTGCTTTTTGTTACTTACCAGGTACATTAAAATTCACATTTAAATTTCAAATGAACTAAACAAACCATTTCTTTCAGATAAATAGCTGATTTGTTCCTCTCATGTTATATTAATATTAATATTATAGAGTCTTCTCTACCCTTGCTTTACCTCCTGACTATCTGATAATTGGGTTGGCAGAGTGTACCTGGGGTCATCGTGTTTAGCTTATCTGCACGAAGGAAAGAGAGGCAAATAATAAAGAAAAGCAGCAATAAAATAGTGGCAAAAAATTGAAAGAAAGATTTAATCTTTGACCAATTTGAAACCTATCCCAGTGAATCCATGGAGAAAAAGATAAAGTGTGACTATGAGTAAGTTAACTAAACACATTACAGCATGTGAGAGCAAATGGAGTTAGTCCATTGTACATGTTTAATTTCCTATTAGTCTCTGGCGTTTACTACTGCGGTCTGAGTTGGGGCATCTGTAAATTCAGTTAAATACAGTGCATTGTCTAAACATATCACAGCTCCAATCAGTCACCCTGGCTGCTGATAAGAAGCCTCTTGTATTATTGAATCTACAATAGGGAGGCTCTGCAGGCACAAAGATAACAGCTAGGTATTTCACTTTAAGTATGAGAAAAAACAGTGACTCGCCTTTGCTGCTACAGCTGTGACATTTATTACTACTCCCTGATTTGTTTTATACTACTGATGTGAATTTGGTTTCAGGTGCTTTATATCTCTTCCTATTCCTAATTTTAGACTTCTATCTAGAAAGAGTAAGGAAAAACAAATAAACTGAAGTCAACTTTCATGCTATTATATAGATAGCAGCAACTTCAGCTTTGTACCAGTTTGTGTCATACTGATTTCATCTCCCAAGGATGAAGCAGAGGCTTTTGTTTATTACTTCACCATTTTGTTTCTTTAGACTTCAAGGAATTTCAGAGATGGTGCTTCAGAAAGGCAGCTGCTCTGAAGGAAGCATAGGTCTGGCCGTGGTCATTTGGACACAGCATTTTTCAGTGTTCTTGTAGATAAACGATGAGGCATTTTGGTGATCTTTTAATAAAGCCCTTGAGTTAGAGAGAAAATAACATACAAATTCTACTATCAGATTTGAAGCAGATAAAGTACTACAGATGCGTAGCCATAGAAGGACTATGAATATAAATATGGGATTGGTAGAAACCAGTGCCTTTGTTTCTCAGTTTGATGATTTATTTTTAGTCCTACATTTCTGACAAACTTAAGATGTTCTGGATAAAATTTGCTCTGCCAGAAGAAACTCCAGAAGCTGATTTTCTTTTATGTATTTATTTATTTATTTATTGAAGTTTCACCTGTTCTAGAGAATGGAAATTAATAGTAAAAAGCAGTAAATAGTAAAAAAAACTCATACACCTTATTTCCACACAGCATAATACACGTATTAATAGTGATAGTATTACTCTTTGAATAGTTTAAGGATATGCACACAGAACAGTAGACAGCATCTATATATATTATTTAACATATTTATACTATTTATTTTACCCATAAAACAAACCTTATATAAAATTCAGAAATTCTGATCCTGAAATACCATAGCAGGTGGTTTTAAGTTTTGTTTTCCAAAAGTACAACTATTTTAAATTATCTGTTAATATCTATGGCATTTTTAATTCACTGGTGATTTTTGTATGTTTTGTTCCTGGATTGATTACTGAGAGGTTGTAATTCATTATTCAGTAAACTTATGATAAAAGGTTTATAGCTTATAAAATTTGTGTATTTCCTGAGGCTGCTTTAGTTGTACACTTGTTGAGTTACAGCTGTATTTACACAAGTAGCTAACATGACTTTGTTTTTTCTGAACCTTCAGTTAAAGTTTTATTTCTGTTGACAGATGGATGGTAACTACATGAAGTTTGCTTTACTACTTGATGCTATATAAATAAAATTCCTAAGGTATATACTCTAAAGGATAAAAAATAATAATAAAAACAAACCAAAAAAACAAACAACAAAACAAACAAAAACAAACAAACAAACAAAAAAAAAAACAAGCCCAAACCTCCCAGAAACATCTGAAATGAAGTCAAAACCAAAACAAAAGAGAACAAGATTGGCTTTCGTCCTTTGAGCTTTGCAGACACTGGCTCTGAAGCATCTGTCTCTGCTGTGATGTGAAATCCGGGTCTGGGTAGCACTTGGTATGTGGTCTCTTGGACTGCTGGTGCAGGGTTCCCAGTAAGAAATGTATCATGACTATCTATGTAGATTCAGCAAAAAATCTGTAAATTTATGTCTGTTTTCAGCATTCTGCATAAAATATTTTTTTTGGTTGTTCAGAAAGAGCAATTCCAAGGCACTAGTCAGTATGGTTCAGGAATGCCAACTGGTCGGCTTCTAAAGGGCCATGTAGTTATCCATTGGATGGTGGCAGCCACAGGAGAATTTGTCCCATAGGTCAGAGGGGATGTGCAAGACCCATTTGTTGTAGGAAACAAAAATGTGGAGAAACATTTTCCTAGGCCTTTTAAAAGGAAGATATTACATGGTGTTTGTTTTGATTTTGTTTTGTTCCCTTGCTTTAAACAGAATACTTTCAGTTTTTGCAGGATTTTTTTGTTTTTGGCCTGGCAGTGGATTATTTGCGAAGCTCATCTTCATTCATGTTTGTAAGATCTCAGGAGTGAGGTTTATTTTTTCTGATTTATTAAGCAAAGGTATGGCTATCATGGCAAGCTAGCACATCTGCTCAGAGCAGTAAAGGTGCACCAAATGGAAGAGTGAAGCTTCGTACAGCCAAAGGTGGATGTAAGGAGAAGAAAGCAGCTACAGGAGATGTAAGGTTGGAATAATATGAAGGGGAAAGAACTACCAGTTGGTGACGAAAACAGTCATAGGTCGAAAAGGAGAGTTATTTGGTGGTTAGGACACCTAAAAGCAGTACAAAACATACATACAGAATAAGGAATTGCTCCTGGTAGACAACAATTCACTGTGTTGCCACCATGCCTTCTGAAAAGTCTGTTCGTTTTGTGGAAACAAATGTAAATCACTTATGCACATGGATAAAGCTTTTAGCATACACCAAAAGTGATCAGCAGAGATTTCTATACCGTTGAGATCTGTGGAGATCAATAAAAGATTGCATTTTCTCTGGCGAAAGGCTGAAATTGCTGCTCCTCTGCTGAGCTGGAGCTCTAAGGAAGCGCAGTGAAATGCCACTGTTTTTTTTATAGTTACAGATTTTCCAGAGTGTACTGTCTGTAGGTCCTTTCCAACCTAATGTATCTGTGAATCTATAGTCTGGTCCTTAAACTGTACACCATGGCTGGCTGACTTATATGGCTTTTTTTTTGCTGTAGCTCAAGACACTAACTGAAAAGTTACTCAAAATAATTTACTAATCAGGGAAATTTCAGGTGGGTGTTCATTTCACGAGAATTAGTGAAGATCAAATCTCTGAATTGCTAGAACACTGTTTATACATGACAGAATCATTTTCAACTTCTCAGTGAGTGTTAGTAATACTGAAATATGATTTTCATCATGGTTATCGTAGTATTTACAAGAGAGAGCTACCAGAACAATGGTACTACCAGAACTCCATATTAATTTAGCGTCTTTTTAAGTGGAGACCTGATTTAGATGGGGGAAACAAAACTTTACAGTTCTTTTGCAGTGTCTGGTAAGCAAATCAAGGCTCTTGTGGGCTGGACCTCTCATTTTTTGCAAGGCAGTGTGAGCAGCGATCTGTATAACCAGTTTTCCTTAAGTTATTACAGCTGCTTTTTTTAATTTTTATTTTTTAAGTAAGAAAGATTTTTTCTTCCCTAGTGCACTGCCTATGACTAAGTATTAGCAGTTTGGGGAAGGTTAAATTGCTCTTACCGATTAGAATTTGTTAGCAGATGTGGTTATTGGTACTGTGTGCTTTCCTAATCCCTCTTCAGTATTGGTGCATCTCCAACCCTACCAGTTTAATTAACATTGAAATTCTCATATTATTTTGGTATGCTGATTACAGGCAAAGACTAAGTGGAAGTCAGTTTGGCATCCCAAGAGACTTGAGTGTTAATGCAGAAAGGATTTTTTTTTTTCTTTTCTCCCCCTTCATGAACTCCAGATAAGCGGTAGGCCCCAGTTAGATTTCATTACTATCACGCACTCTTCATGGTCATCTTTTAATATTTGAAAGGATCATTTGTTAACGGGAAACGGTCAATTTTTTTTTCTTTGGCTTTTGAAATATAATTTTCAATTTTTAATTTGATTCATTTAGATGAAATCATTAATCAGGGTTGAAACTGAGTTAATTTTCTGGAAAATAAATGAGGTTGTTAGAGTGAACATTATTAAGTGGTCTCTTTGCAAGAAAGGGATAATAGCTGAAAATATGGAAGACTTTTAAGAGCTATAGCAGTTGAGGGATAAAAAACAGAAAGGTTTTTTTTCTAGATAAGTGCAGTAATTTTTTAAAGGGAGCTAGGCGTAGGAGGGATATTTCAGAACTATCGTTATCAGGGTTACAGAGTAAATACTCTTATTAAATATATATGTGACTTAAAATGCTTGAGTCAGAATATAGATAGTGATTCTCTTATGTTTTTACAGGCGGTATGCTTCTCAGTATGCGCTATTCACAAGTAATGCCCATTTGGCTTTTAAGACAGAGAAACATGGCTGTTAGTAATTCAGTAGAGGTATATCCATGCAAGTACAAAGCTTCAGCGGGCAGGGAGCAAAGGCCACTAAACCATTTTTTTTTTCAGTTTGACCCAAACTCAGCTGCTGGCCTTGAGAGACTTCTATCTTCTCTTTCTCTGCATTTTATTGCATGATACAAAGTGCTTAAGATAGCCAGCAAAGTCTCTTACAAATGCAAACCAAGGAAGAAACGATTGGACTAGACGGGCAACATCCTACATTTACGATTCAAATTCATTTCAGTTAACTGCATGCAGAATTTGTTTTGCTTTGTTTCCTACTACCATCTGCTTTCTGCTAATCTTCTATTTAAAAAAAGCCATGTTGTTTTTTTTTTTTTAGAAGATAAAGCTGCCTACTCTGTTCTGATAGGAAGGAATTTTTTCTCTTCGAGTGTTTCAGTCTTTGTTCAAGAGTTATCATAAAACTAAGCACTTAGTGGCCATAGGTCAAAATTTTTGGTGGGCCACTCCAACTCTGTTTAGGTTTTCTCTAATGCCCCTGTGCTCATTAAGGAGCGTTTTGGAGCCCATCACTGTGAATGAATGGTGGAGCTTTTATGCGTCTTGTCCAACAAGGTGTTTTCTTGTAGGTGCTTATTAACTGACCTAGCGAGCTATTAAATGCTCTCACCTACTGCTAGCTGTAGAGGGAACCATGTGTGTGTATCACATTAAAATAAATGAATAAATAAATAAAAATTCTCCAGAACGGAGAATGGTGAAAAAATTTCTGCTCAGATGAGAAAGGCACGTGGAAATAGAAACAACTTTGGAGTGCAGTTGCTTTCTCTTTGTGATATGCCTTTCCATTATAAAACATGAGAGAATAATAAGAGAGAATAATAATTGAATGGTGTTAAGCTTGCAGTACTTTTGCTTTAAAAATATAAATCCCAGGGAGCAAAGTCAGTTTTCATTTCCTTTTAAAACAAAAATAGTTGATCTAAACACAAATGTTGAGGAGGTACATCATCATCACTGCTAGCAGTGGTAACTAATGAGATGATAACTATAGGCTTTTAAGCATCCAAAATTGTATTTCGAATATAGTTAGTTTGAGGCAAAGCAGAACAAATACTGATTTAGAATTTTGTTTTCAATTTCAGTTACATTATCCACAAGGAGAGCTGTAACAGGCTCAGGTGAATAGCGTACAGCATGATGATACAAAATGGCAGTGGTGTGGTGTGAATATACTTAGCAAGGCTAACTTGTTACATACTAAATGGATCCTCTTTCAGTAGAGGCGAAAGTTCCTCTTCTGAAGCAAGAGAAGGTCTCGAAGTCCCTCATCACTTGTCATCAATTAGTCAATTGAAATTAGTTAGTACTAATGGTTTTTGTATCCAGCCTGCATTATAGACGCTCCATGCTAATAGCAACAGATTAATAACTGGGCCAAGGCGGTCAGAGGACCTTGTTCTTAATAGTACAGCATATTATGGTAGTATTATGTCGATGCTGTGAGAGTGTGAATGGGGTCTGCTAAGTCTCGGAATCATAGTCCAGTGTCTTCTAAAACTGCTGTGAGTAGCAAAGGCAGGGTCAGACCAGTGTTGTGCCAGGAACACAGCATGCTGGCCTTGTCCTCAGTATGTAGTGTCTTTTGGTATGCAGAAGCTGTTTTGCATAGGTCATACTTACAGAGGTTAACATCACTCAAATTTTAAATTAAGTTCTAAAATGTTTATGTTAAGAAAATTTGTTGTTTCTCTGTGACTTTCGATTTTGCTGACTGATTTGGTTATAACAATTGTTACTTTTTTTACAGCCAAGCAAAATGTTCACAGAGTCTTCGTCCTCCCACAGTTACAGACAATTTAGATTCTTTCACTCATAGATGAGTAACATTTGTGACAGTGCCTCCAGTTAAGCCAAGCTATTTCCTGAACTTCACTGCATTTGATACTCTTGAATATCAAGTAGCTTGGGCATGGGGGCAAAGGTGAGGTTGGGGCAAAAAGACAGCAAGGTCTGTCTACCTGTATGTTTATAGGAGGTCCACTCATCAGTCTAGTATGTTCATCATAGCTTCAACAAAAAGTTTTCATGCTTGCTGGAGTCGGTTGCTATTAGCTGGCTTGTCTATTGGCTCTGATCTCAGAAGTTAGTTCTTTTGAAGCTAAACAAGCCATCTCCAAAACCCTTTTCTTACTCTGTTCTGTTCTGTTCTGCTCTGCTCTGTTCCATTCTGTTCCATTCTTTTTATTTATTTGTCTATTGGATGAAGGACACCATTTTCTGTCCAGCTTCCTTCAGAATTGTCTTCAATGCTTAGCCCTGGACAGTTTCGTCCTAATATTTTAGTGTTTTGTAGTATCTTTGGACATAGCTATTTCCAGTCCTTTCTGTATCAAATAAGTGTCTTAGAGGGAAGGTTGTATTTCATGTTTCTTCTTTAAAAGTATATGAACCAGAAATTTCCTGTAATTTTGGTATGGGGACCCTCTCCTTTGTCAGTCATTTGCAGTTTCTGGGTAACATTATGCCTGTCTTATGATAGCTTTAAAACACACAATATTCTGGTTCATACTTAAATCATATCAACAGCTTTTGAGCTAGGAATGACAGTTTTGCTTTGCTTTGCTTTGCTATGTTGTTAAGTCTGTGTTCAAACTGTACCATTAAAACTCTTCAGCACTGGGGAATTTGCTATATAGAGATGCCCCAAACTTATGATGTACAGCAGTGGGAAACAGTATTGTGTCTCTGAAGATGATGAGTCTAGAAATAATAATACCAATTGCAGTGATATGGAAAGAACAGATTTCCAGTGCCTTGAAGAAATATAGCTGAGACCTGGAAGCAAAGTATTTTAGGAGATGAACAGATAACTTGCTTTGTTCCTATGGGCAGATTTTATGTAAACTTTTAAAAACATAACAGATTAATTTGGTCACTAAATAGTAAGCAACTATCTAGTAAAATAAATTCCTTGTACGAAATCTAGTAGCAGTAGTAAAAGTATTTATAAAACTTCTGTTTTCTTTCTTGTTTCCTCATTGTACAGCACACAGTGCACGGAACTGGATTGTCACATGGTGTGTAGAATGTCAGTGAATGAAACATGTCAGTTCATGTTTGACCCAAGTGATTCATACAAAAATGCTAATGTATGTCACTGATTACAATATATTTTCATTTATTTGCTGTATGGATAAAGAAACAGAAGCTGTGATTCCTGTGTTTTTGAACTGACTGCACTGCAGTGAGATAACCATCTGTCCTGTGTATGAAGTGCTCATCTACATGCAGCTACTAATAGTAACATGGCTAGCTGGTTTATCCAAGCAATCGCCAAAGGCCTAAGAGTATACAAATACAAATGATTTTAAATGACAATTTTTAAGGGGCATGTGAAGCTTTTAAAGAAGAAGCAGAGTTGGTGAGTGCAGAGATCCTGCTTCGAGTTTCTTATTTCAAGCTAAGCTCACCAGTTTAATTTTAATCCCTTTCAAACGCCTTGGTCATGCTTTGAAGATAGAAAACTGCCCCCTCAAGCTCTGAAGCTGAGCAGTGGCCCTTTTTGTTTCCACAAGCCGAAAATAAAGTGTTCATATGAGCTCATTTACAGAGAATAGAGTTGGCAGCCTTATCAGGAGTGGAGAAAGGAGCTCTGAAGATGAAAAGCTCTCGCTGTGACAGAAGTCTTTATTAGGTTGGGCAGTAATGGAACGTGCTGTACACAGGATAAAGTGATGGCTACCTAGAGCATTTAGGGAACGCCAGAAGAGTAATCGTGTTTTATGTTGTTCGTAGGCTGGCTTCTGATCCCTCTGGCCCTGAGGATGTTTGAAAAGGGGGACTGCTTAAGCAGCATACTGTCCCAGCTTTGCTTGCTGCTTGTGCCCCTACTGATCAGAAAAAAAGCAAAGTAATATTGAGTCACTGTGCTGTTTAGAAATTGCTCAGCACTCCCAGTTTGGACAATGCACTAGTGTAAACCTTGCTGGAAAATGGATTTTGATGAAAAATCCCATCATTCAATTTCACATATACATCAAATTCCATTTACAACAAATACCTCTTTTGCTGAGATTCATTTTCCATAAGATTTTTTTTATATACAAAGTTGCAAAATATATATATCTAAGATAATATTTCAGTATTAGTGATATAATTAGCATGAGTCCAGTGGGTATTTTAATTTTCAAAATTTAAATATGTACATTGATGCATAAACATGCACACCTTGGAAATGTAACCCCTACCGGCTGGGCAGTTTCTGCTCAGTTTCAGTCAGAAGTCAGTGTTAGAGAAGAAGTGTACCCTGAGAAATGCAAAATTGCCTTCAAAGATTTCTGTTTGCACCACATAAGCAGCGGCCTTAACTTTGAAGGAACTGCTGGCTGCCCTAGCAACCTGTCAGGAAAGCAGGCTGAGCCTGCCTCCTGCTTTGCTCAGCACTGGCTCCTCAGTGATGGAGGGAACACTGCAAATCATCATGCATGCACATTTTTCCCTATTTGCATGGCTGCTCCTTGTGACTGGAGGAAGGATCCATTGCAGACCCTCCTCCAGGCCTCACACTCCTCCTCACATGGCCCTTGTTTTAAAAAGCAGCCTCACCTGTCAACTGCCACTTGAAGTTTAGAAATACAGCCATAAAAGGCTAACGTTAGCCTTATGCTGTGACTTGAAGACTGTGTGCTTGCCAGTTCTGTTGAGATTAGCCCAGGTGACAATGTAAACAGCACAGCAGCATGGTAGTTGCTGCTGTAGGGCACTGTCCTTTCCTCCATCACATGCTTGTCTCTCACTTTCAGGAAGGCCTTCTGAGGTTCCATCACAGACTGGTCAAGGAGGAAATTTGGCTATAACATGTATTAACATCTCTGAAAGAGGCCCAGCCCACCACTGGCTTCATTAGGCCTGCTTCAGGAACGTACAGAATTATAACTGTTACATAGGAATTTTTTGGCTCTGTGTGTAAGTAGTTTTGATCTGAATGTGGCCCAATGTCCATTTAGATGCAGAGGTTCTTCTGACTGAATTCACTGGCAAAACTTCTGCTGACTTATGGGAATAGAACTGGAATCACCTCTGTATTGATAGGAAGCAGTGCAATTCCACTCATCATCCCCCTGTCACTGACAACCTGTATGGCCTTTTGTTGGTGGCTTTACTTCACAGTTATTCAGTTCTTAGATTTCCATCTTCATTAAGGATTCTGTCTTCTTCCTAGCCCTGCTAATTGTTTCGGTGTTTTTTATAAATTTCACAGCTGCTGTGAGATTCAAGTAGAGACCTGCATTGCTTTTATAGGCATTTCTGCCCCACAGTAAAAAACAGAAAGGATTTACTTCAAGTTTTGAATTGCCTTCTTTAATGTCTTTAAACAATAGACCTATTTTTTCATTTAATTAAAACAGTAAAAGTTAACTATACAGATTGACAGAGAACTGTAATTGATTTGGCTCTTTTTATTTTTTATTTTTTGTATCGCTACTAACAATAAAGTACAGAGCTTTTTGCTGGAAAAGTAACTGAGAAAAGAAAAACAATGAAAAAGAAAGATAAATGACAGTAACACTGCTTTCATTAATTAGGAGGAGATGTTGAATATTATTCATACTGCAAAATGTCTGCAATTGGGATTTTAGTAGCATGGGAGTTTCCGTCAGTTTCTTCTGAGTAAAGACTGCAGGCATCAATTTGTGAAGTTTTTATAAAGTCACCTGATTTTATTAATAAATCTTTTTTTTGTATGTGCAGTGGAAATACCACTGATCTTACATCTTCAGGTAAACTGCTCCTTCATAAAGAAAACAGTGAGATGGAAAAGTTTCTCTTTAAAAGCAGACTTAACAGATTTTTCATAGGCTGTGTTAAGACCCCATATTTGGATAGAATACAAACACCATTTTTTTTGGATCCTGAATGCAACTTCTGTTTTGATTGATAGCACTTTTACTTGAAAATTAAAAAATGGGGAGCAGACTTTTCCTCAAACTAAGTGATTTTCTTTTAATCATTTTTTATATCTTTACAGTAGTTTTGTTCCTTTGCAGTGCTTACTTGCCTGCAAAAAAAGTTTTTAGTTATGTTTGTTGCATTAATAATGTGAATTGAAATTTGCTCTGAATAATCCACTCAGTTTTATATGTGTTGATGAATGAGAAAGACATACAGGAGTTGTCTGTCTCTGTATCTATTCTCAGTGGAGAAATTAGTAGGCCAGCCATTGATCTTTGCCATTGGCACGACAGACTGTGTTGCAATTACAAGTAATAAGATATGTTTTCTCTTCTGCTTTCTGTTCTTAGTTTTATGTGTCTTAAAATCATATAATATACATTAACCAGTTTTGGCATTATACTTTTGAAATAATCCCTTTTATGATGTACAACATATAAATCACATATGGGATCCATCTAGAAAACATCTGATTATGACTCATTTCAGTAACAACAGTCTGAGATGGGTGAATAAGAGCCCATTCACTTATCAGTTGCATTGGTCCACTTAATGGACATTGAACTCTTTTCTATCTCTGCCAGCACAGGTGCAGTTTCATTACTGATACTTCAGACCTCACTGTTTGGCCAGTTGTTTTTAATGTTGTGAAGTACATCTATGCTACACACAGGAGTTTTTTTCAGTTTCCCTTTACATTCAGCACAAAGCCTTTCTTATGCATATGCAGCCACAGTGGAGTTTGCTCTAGGTAAATTATACGCTCTCATTCTTAAACAAGATTCAAGAGTTTCCCCAACTGCAAAGTATAGCATCCAACGCTTGGAGTTGCAGTCAGTTCACTATGACAGTTGCCAACTGCGTGGAGTTTTGACAGGGATTATATACTTTGGTGGTATGGTGTACTTCATGGCTTAAGAAATATGACATATAGCATATATACCATATTACAAAGATTATAGGACATCTCTCAGAGCAAAAGCAGTATGAAAAGATTTTTTACTTTATCTTACATATTTATGTAACTTACTTTATGTAATTTTTTTTCATTATATTTTTAATTCAGTTTTATGAAAATGGCTTTGAATAAAAAATGGACCATACAACTTTGAACATAGGGAAAGTGCCTACCAAAACTGCAAAACTCAAACCCTGAATTTCTTTGAACTTCATGAAAATTTTGATGTGGAATTTAAGAGCAGTTTTGGTCTGTGGAAAATGTAATAAAATTCAGTCTGAATAAAGACTGAATAAGGTCCAACTGCCACTAAAACTGTGCTAGGTTGGATGCATTTAGGTGCCAAGTTTCCTACTGAGCTAGTCCTTAACTGCAAGCCAGCTTGATTTTAAGAAATATATAAGTACAATCACTGAGAGAAGAACAGACTTGATATGAACTTGATAAAAAGTAGGGAAGTTTAATTCTGTTCTTTGTGGGTAGTTTGAAAAGTAGATCACTGAGAAATATGAAAAGAAAGGCACAAGCTGGAGAGAAAAATAAAGAGATATCAATCCAGAGTACCACAATATCTGACGAAATGGCGTGACAAGTGGGAAATAACTGTAAGATGGGGAAAAGGCAGTAAAAAATGAATTGTTTCTTCAGCCTGCTTCTATTCAAGAAACAAATGCTGCTGAGCAATACCAAGGTGTGTAATGTTCACATAAATCTCCCATGTCAACAAATGGCAAACACGTAAAACCTTAAGAAACACTATCAGAAAGTACTTGATTTCTTAGTACCATTGAGATCACTGGAAGGCTAGTGGGAGGAAGTACAAAAAGAACAAGGCAGGTTCCGTGGTTTGATTACAACAACTCCATGCTATAGACTTGTATAGCAGAGTGGCTGGGAGACTGTGCAGAGGAGAAGGACCTGGGGTATTGGTTGATGCTTGCCTGAACATGAGCTAACAGTGTTCCCAGGTTACCAAGAAAGCCAGTGGCATCCTGACTTGTGTCAGAAATAGTGTTGCCAGCAGGAACAGGGAGGTGATCATCCTGCTGTACTCAGCTCCGGTAAGGCTGCATCTAAAGTACTGTGTTCAGTTTTGGACCCCTCATTTGGACCCCTTCGTTACAAGAAAGACATTGAGGCCCTGAAGCATGACCAGAGAAGGGCAATGAAAATGGTGAGGGGACTGGAACACAAGACTTATGAGGAGCGGCTGAAGGAGGTAGGATTGTTTATTCTGGACAAGAGGAGGCTCAGGGAAGACCTTATTCCTCTCTACAACTCCCTGAAAGGAGATTGTAGCAAGGTGGGGTTGGCCTCTTTTCCTGGTTAACAGTGGTAGAATGAGAGGTAACGGCCTCAAGTTGTGCTAGGGGTGGTTCAGTTTAAATATTAGGAGAGACTTCCAAAGAGTGGTGAGGTGCTGGAAGAGACTGCCCAAGGTTGAGTCACTGTCCCTGTAGGTGTTCAATAAATGTATAGATGTGATACTAAGGAACATGGTTTAGTGAGGAAATATTGGTGGTGGGTGAATGGTTGGACTAGATGATCTTAGAGTACCTTTCCAGCTTTAAGGATTCTAATTCATCAAAGGATCCATGCTTATTGCTCTCTGTTTTTATTTTCTGCAGGAAAACATATTCCCAGAAAATGTGTTGACTTTTCCTATAATAATTTTTCTTGAAGACTTGTTCTTCAGTGGCCACTTCCTTTCTTTTCTACAGGTTGGCTAAGTTAAGCTTTAGAGGAAGGAAAGAAGAAAAAAAGTGCTTCAATCAGTTTCTTCTCAGAATATTGACAAGATTTTATTCTCATTATGTCACTATAGTAATGTAATAAGCAGTGCTCTCTTGCTGAGAGCCTTGTGTATGCCATTATTCTGAACTCTTGTAATCCAGATTAAAATTGGTAGTAAATAATTAGAACATCTAAAAATGGATCTAAATTTGCCCCCAGATTCAAAATACCTTCTGGAATGAACAAAACGTATCGCAAGTTCTGATCCAAAAAGAAAGCTGTGAGATCAAAAAGAGCCAGAAATGAAAGAGGAAGATACAGATTTGTTTTGCTTAAAGGACAATGTAATTTTGGATTTTAGGGGAGTGATCTGTGGGTGAGGAGATAGGGAAAATACAAACGCTGAAATCTGAGCCACGCAGTCTTTGTTTGCCAACAGCTCTTGAGATCTTTATGTCTTTTGTTCCCTATATTTGTATTGAAGGATTTCCTATGTAAGGCAGAATAAAAGAATGTGTAAGCAATTTCAACACTTGTTTTCAATTAATCATTAAGCAATGTAGTGTAATTTGTTCGAGTTACCCTTTGATGTGCAAAGCATGAGCAGCCTTTGGTAGCTAGCTGAACAAGAGATGTGGACTCCCTGCAGCATGGTATAGATCGTACTGTTTCCTTTTCTTTTAAGCTTTTCCCTGTTTTCCTGATCACAGAGGTGACAGCAATTAAAATGTTTTGTTGGGAATGTGGAGGACCCAGTGAACTCGTCTATTCAGGAACAAGAACAATCTGACTATCTTTTGTATACGGTTAGAACTGGTGTATGCATTTCTGTTTATTTGTTTGGTCACATAAAGAATAATGAGTAAGTAATAAACACTTGTGAGTGTTTCTTTCAGATATATATTCTAGTTTCTTAGTCTTACTTTCAAAGAAACTAAAGAACTCTTAAAACTACATTATGATTATGCCAAGATCATTTCTGATACATTTGGCAAAAGTGTAAATATCAAGTAAATACTTTCAACTGTGATTGTCCTCTCTTGATGAAAGAATTTTAATGTTTTGAGCATCATTGCAACTGTGTAGATACATTTCAAGTTGAATCTTGTTTCAGTGCAGAAAATCTTATACAAACTAGCTTGTAGACCACATTGACAGGGAAAGTGTAATAAAAAAATACATAAAACAGAAAGTGAATGTACAAGTAATGCTAGGAAAACTTGTGTTGAAATGATTGCTTTTGAAGGCAAAAGAACAACGTTCTTCAGAATTTGAAATTATTAAACTTTCAATCAAAAAATAAAAAAAAAGGCCAAATAAACTATACTGAGGGGGGCATTTACAATAGTAGTTGGAAGGCACTACATATTTAATGTACGAGCATGTGGGAAAAGGTGCGTGTTGTAATTTGTCCAAAGCTCTTTTCTGCTTGAAAATTTGGGTCTCTGCTGAACATGAAATACATTTCAATTATTGCTGAATTTTATGGTGAGCTAGTATGGCAAGTCTGTTCTCATCATCATACTGAGAGGATTTACTTTTTCTCGTTGAATGTTGCAGTATCTGTCACAAATACTATTTCAGATTGACTTGTATGTTTGCTTCATGGTGATGTTGCTCGAAAACTATCCTTGTGAGAGGATCGCACATATTTGTTTTGTGGGTGCTAGTTATAAATAATCTGAAGTGCTTCTGTAGGTTTCTATTTGTGAGTTTGTTTACTTAGGTTATTTTCTACATAGGCTGTCTTCTTTCAGTGAATTCTGTTCTTGTTTTAGCCATAATGTCATTTAAACTGGATGACACAGTTCATGGGAAGGAAATTCAGGTAGAAATACAAGGAATATTGTTTAAATAAAAAAGGAGAGAATCCAGCGTATATCTGCTTTAGTAGGGGACAAAACTTTGAGAGAGAAATAGGAGAGAAAACTTTGAGATGGATCATACTGCTCAGAACAAATAAAATAAATTGTGAAAATAGATTGTTTGCCCTTCCTCCCCTTTGAAGTAACTCAGGACTACTGACTTCAGTAGAATTATGCTACATTTGCAATGCATTGAACGAGAAAAGCTTGGACTTCTGTCTGGTAAATATTCTTTTTATGGCCTGCAGAAAAATGTGTGTATTTCGCATTGCATGCAGTGAATATTCCCACTGAGATCTGCATTCAGAAGGCTAAATATATGCCAAATTAAATAGCCTATCCTTGTCAGGAATTATCAACTTAAAACTCTTTTTTATAATTATGTATTTTCTGGAGATGAAGAAATTTTATGCATTATTTCCTCTTATGTTTATGATCCTCTTATTTTCCTGTAATTATGTTGCCCAATCATTTATGTTAATGTACTCTTACATGCTTTCTACATTTTTTTTCATAGCATTTGCCATTGTAATTTAGACAAAAATATTTTTCTCAGATATCTTTGGTATAAAGGTATTTCTAACAGTGAGGAGTTCCTTCTGGAAAAGAATGATTCTCATGGCACCTATCGTTGACCTTTTTTTCCTTTTCTTTTTCCTTTGTTTTGTTCATTTATTCTGGATAAAATTGCATACATATTCATATATTGTAATAAGAACAAAGCATTACTCTTGGATATTTTCCATAAATTTGTTCTCATAAGCAATTTGATAGACATCTACTGTAACTGTAATGGGGGAAGTTTGCAGTAAATCAGACTGCCTGGTTTAGAGAACTTGAATTTATTAACCCATTTCCAAAAGAACCAGTATTACCTGTTAGATTAGAAGAAAATCGTCACTGTTTTCTATTTTAGAGCAGAGGCATTTTATAATCAGAGTGTATTGTCTAATTGTAGCAGAATTTATTGTGCTTTATTAAAGCAAAATCAATTTATCTCATAACATTAATTGTACTTAACATTACGGTCAGTCAAAAAGACTGGAAAGCACCAAGCACATTATAATTATGTTTCTAACTGGGATTTTCTGCATTAACTGCAATCCACTCCTAGTGGTAACTACAAAATTGTAGTCAATATGTGAAAGTAACCATTATGCTTTTGTGCTGAGAGCTTCTAGCAGTTACATCAATTAACTGGTCTCACTAATAAACTTTCCATTAATTGCTCCTGTATTATCTTGAGACAAGATGCAGAAGCCTCAGCCAGAATAACCGGTCACTCCAGAGTGCTGGGCAGCAGCAGGTTATGAGGCTGGTAGGTCCTATGATCTCGTGTATAAACCAGTTACACTCTGGGCATGAATTAATTGTTTAATATGTCCAGAAGAATAATTAATGTTCAAAATGAGAGGTTACCTAGTTTTCTTCTTTTATTTGGGTCCACAAAACTTCGCCTGTTTTAATTTCATTTTGTTTTCCCCATTACTTTACCAAGATGAAACCCAGATTATATGCAGCTGTTAAAGGAATTTTAAAAACTCATCCTGATGCTTTTCAAGATTTAGCTGACAAAGCCTGATACAATCTTAGCATTTTTATGAAGATATGTATGTATATATATATGCAGAAATATTTCAGCCCTTATTAGGGAAGAAAGTACACATCAGAAGATTAAAAAAAATAAACAGTATATAGTATATATGTAAACAGTATGTATTTTTTTATCTTAGGACTTTCCACCAAATTGGGTACCTTTACATACTGTGTATTTTTATTGAATTTAACCCCCTCTTATGAAATGAAAAAGCTTAGAGATGGTATTGTCCACTTTTCTCCTTACTGAATCTCAGCATCAAAAGTTGATGGAATAGAATTATTTTATTTTTGCTTGTTTCTACTTAATTTTCATATTTGGGTTCTCATAATTGCACAATTTTTTTATAGTGGTCTTCACAGAATAACAGGAAAGGTTAAACGATGACAAAATGCTTATTGCAAACATTTTATTCTTCTCAGTAATGTGTTAACATAAATATCTGTTTGAAAATGTAAAACATTTAATTTAACTGATGATATCCCTTCAACCAGATCTTCCAGTGATATCTTTAGTATTCTGAGTATTCTGGAAAATGCTGGAGCAAATGTTTGTACGCTGTCATACTTCATATAAAATACCAATACTTATTTCTTCTGAAGAGTTCTGTGGATGTGATTCTTGGCCTCCGTACAAGCCATTTATAATATGCCGTTCTGGCGGGGCCACTTGGAGTGGATCACTCAGGAATTCAAAATCAAATGAGTTTTACTGAAACATACACTGGGGATTTAATGTTACAACATTTCGATTTTTTGCAGTAGCTGAGTCTGTGACTTGGAACACTTCTCATATATGTAAGAGTGTATGAGCAGACACAAATTTATTTTCAAAATGAGGAGCTATGGTAAAGCACTATTCTCTGAGAAATACAACACTATTATAACCCCCTTGTTTTCCCCAATTTCCACAAACTTTGCAGCAAGTTTTTGAATTCTAAACTAAAAATTGTTTTGTTGTATGTGGCCTCTGAGTAAAGATTTGAAACGAATATCAAGGTCATATCAATTACATCTCTTAATACTGGGGGATGGTAGGGACAGAAGAAAGTTTCACATGAATTGTAGCATGGTCTAGAGGAAGATAGCCTCCTCTGATGCTTTGGCAGGACTTTCTGAAGCTAATATTGTCATTAAGAGAAATTACAGAATACTGTTTGTAAAGGGTTTGTCTAATGAATTTGTTTTCCCATTGATTATTGAATACAATTTTGTGAGTAAATTATCAAGGCCTTTTATATACTCTACTACCCAAATTTTTTTGGAAAAAAAAAAAAAAAGAGAAGAAGAAAAATAATTTCCTTTATTATCCTAGTGCTCATTAAACTGTACACTACACACTTGAATGTTTTTACCTGCCACCTCCTGAAACGTATATGCAGAGAAAATATCTTCCCTCTTTGTTTCTGCCTTTTGACATAATGCCTTAAAGTGCAAGGTAACATTAATAGGAAGAAATTCTGCTGTGTTGACATTTCATATTCCTTTCTTTATTTTACTGTTGTATGTCTTGATTTGATGCCCATCTATCCAGTTAATTTTTAAGTTTTAGTTTTGTTGTTTGAACAGTGATCGCAGTAACACTGCCAAGTGTGTTCTGGAAATAAAAAAAAAAGAAACTTCAGTTTATTCTTCACCATTAACACAGAGATTCTGTGCCAGGAGCATTGCTGCACAGGAAGATGCTGTGGTATGTTGGTACCTTCCCACACCTAAATTACTGCTTATTTTCTATCTAAGTACCAGATAAAGGTTCCCATTTTAAAGTAAGCAAATGCTCAGAAAGAGAAAAGTTGTTCAGGTAGTAGAAAACAGGGATTTCAAATGCCTTGCATTCACAAAAGGTGGCTTTCATTCTTATGAACTAGCATGGGCCACTGCTAAACCTGATCTGAAGCAGGGAGAATTGTAAGAAACAGAAAGATGTGGTATGTGCACAGGAGCACAGAACTTCTGCAAAGCACAGAGGAACTATGCCATTTGCTAAAAGAAAAAGAAAATAAGTTCAGAATTCTGCTGTATCTTAAAGGGATGCATGAAAGATGAGGTTTGGAATTGAAAAAGTTCAGCAAATCATGATCTTATTCTTTAAAAGAACAAAAATAAATAAATCAAGGAAGAATTAAATAGTACATCACCAAGAAAAGTGCAGCTCATAATTACTCGATACATAAATATGCTAAGGATTGCAGACATAATATTGTTATGGGTATGCTAAGAGAAAAAAAGAGTCAAAATGATGTATCCATGAACAGCTTTAGAAAAGTCTGAAATGCTGTGAGAACACATATTTTTGTACTAATATCAATTTGCATTCAACTAGCTATATAAAGATGAGCATAATTTGGAAATTAAATTCTACTCATTGTAATCTTTTACTGTTCAGTGCAGAGTGACTGGCTGCTCCTTGCAGAAGATGAGAAAGATTTTGTTCCAAAAGGAAAAAAGTGAGGGTAATAAATGACAAATGAGAGAAACCTATACTTAGGCAATGTGTTTGTTAAGGTAAAGAACTTAGGGATTTGAACAAACTGTACATATTTTTTAAAGTTCTAGTATCGTGACAGAGAAGCTTTAGTTTTCTATCAGCTCCTACCAAATGAAATAACTTCTAGATAGAAAATCTTATTCTAAGCAAGCTATTTTTCAGTCCCAATAGGACTGATATGATTTTATGTAAATGTTTCAATGCAAACTAAAATATTGTGAAAACTAAAATATTGAGAATCCGTACATTATTATATCTGAAAAGGGTGTTGAAATCTTGATTCATGCTAGTGGTACTTCACAGTCTGATTATTATAATGCATTTCATTTTGATCTTCCCATCTCTCTTGAGAGTCTCCAGCAAATGGTCCAGAAATTCAGTTAGACTTCTTTTCTATTAGAGTTGTCACTAGCATAACTCTTGAATTCTTTATAAGTTTTGCCAGTGTAATCCAGAATGAAGGCCTGCTTTTGACCTTCAAGCGTTGGTAAGGCCTTGCTTAAACTTACTTTTTGACCTGTATGTCTCCTGGTGTTCATACTCTTTGCTTGAATCATCACCCAAGCTGCCTTTTCCAGTCTGCTCTTGTAACTTTAAAGTAGCGATTGCAAGCGTATTGATGCAGTAATGGCATACCTGCAAACTCCTCCTAATTAAACTGGTTGCAGTTTGAGTTCTGAAATAAGATAGCATCTTCTGTAACTACACTTAAATGAATTAAACTGATAACTGTGGTATCTAGTTAGTGATACACTGCCTTTGTTTGTGTATCCTTGTCCCAGGATGCCATATTTATAATTTAAAAAATAAGACAAGTAGTATAATAGAGTTTGGTTATGACATATGGACATATTGACAAGAAATTTTATGGTAGAATTAGTAACAATATTTTCTTAGTTATTCTTAAAGCTTTTGCAGCTTTTATACTTCTTCCTAGTTACAGAATATTAATAATCCAGGTAATGTGGAAAGAAGTATTATATGATGGTGTCTTTCATATCAGAAACGTCAGGGCTTTCTGTATTCCAAGTCTTAGTTCTGCATCATTTTTCCTTCACTCTTTACAGAAATGCTGGTTTTGCTGCAATGAAGGATTTTAATCACTTCAGAAGAGTGAAGGAAATAAAGTGGAGGTTTTGCAGTCTTCATTTAGTGGCTCTTTAATCTCTGTCTCTTTAAAATCAGCATGAATCTAGCATAATACTATTGAAGTTCTGGTAGTATAAAACTCAAAAAAGAACAAATCTAGACAGCTGGAACTGAATGACTAGAGTGCATCTCTTCTGGAAAAGAAACAGATTTTTTTTTTTATAATTCTTATGTGAAATGCAATAGGTATCCTTTTGTAATATTCGAGAGATAATAATGTGTATCGCATGTTTAATGCAACAGAGTAGCTGTCCTGTTTTTCTTTTTTTTATTTTTTTTTCCTTCCTTTCTGCACATTCACCTCTTCTTGAACAGAAATAAAAGGTTCAAGGCTTGTCAGCATCAGTTTATAGATAGCTGTTTAAAAATAATGAGATATTGGGTATTGTAAAGCTCAGGGCTGTCTTGCCAGACTCATTTATTTCCATTCACCTTTTGTCAGAATTGCAGACAGAAGACATTCAATTAAAACTTGTCACCTGTTGCATGTGACCTAATTTGTATTTGTGAGTGTCACAGATTAGGATACTTGACTTCCTCTGGAGCCATTAAAAAATGTAAAGCAACCGAAGTATTCTTAAAACACTTTTTGCCACATTTTCTTCAGATGAACACCTTTGTTTATGGACAATTCTTCACTGAAAGTCACTTGTGCAAGAAATAATATAATTTCTTTATATTTCCATGGGAAAACGAAGTGGATTTTATGTGGATGGTTTTTATTTACTAAATTTACTAATTAGGATATGTAAAATTGAAGGCAATGCGGGTATCTTACAAGCAGCTGTAGAAAATGGACCTTACCCAGTTGTGTATTCCAGAGAATGAGATAGGAATCTACATACTCCATTCAGAATGCTGTGTTAGAGGAAAAGAGACAAACAATGAAGGAATAATACATGATGTAATTTGAATACTGCTTGGATCTACGTAGAAAAATATCAGATAGTTAGAAATGATTATCATATTGAGGATGTGAATCACAAAACAAATGATGTATTGGGACAAGGGCAATCTTTATTATACGGCACTGGTCACAGTGGGCTACCTGTCACAAATGAATGCTTCAGGGCAGTGTGTGAGAAATACTACAGAAAAAGAAAAATAACTTGCAGCAGTGTTGGTGAGGAAGGAGTAGGCGACATTAAAAAGGTGAAAATGGAGAGTTCAGATTTGTCTGTGTTAAGTTTGTTTGGGCTGAAATATCTGGTGTGTGGCTCATTTTCTGCAGTAGCTTTAGTCTTCAGATATTTCTATGCAAGGCTCTGTGGATGCTTTCACTTTGGAGAGTTTGTGCCCAGTATCACTGTGGTCTGTGTTAGAAAGCAGCTGACAAGAGTTGTGCCATGATTGCGTGAGGAACCAGGGAACCAAGATGTGAACTTTTTGTAGAAGCTAGTAAGGTAATCATGAGAGCATTTGTTTCCTTAGGGTCAGAGGAAGAAATTCTTTTGTTGTATTAATGTTTGTAATTTCCTTACTTAAAAAAAAAAAAAAAAAAAAAAAAACANAAAAAAAAAAAAAGTAGCAATTGCACTGATTTACAGTCGTCACTTCTGAATTAGAGTTCTAGTCTAATCAATATCTTCTGAGTTTGTTAATCATATCAAAATGTGTTACTACCCATCGTTCCTAATGAGCTCATGAGTGTGCTTGTTCTGAAACGTAAAGTGAGTGTGTTGCGCTTGACTGTTGAAGTCACATTATAACTGGTAGCAGGACTGTCCTTTCTGTTGGTACCAAAACAAGACTGCATGTGGTCAGCCGTGCTATTCTCATTTGGGGTTTTGCTTTTCTTTTTCTGCTGAAGAATTTAGAAATGCAGCTTGTTGTTCCTCTCTGCAGTGGAACTTTGTTCAGTGATAATAATAGAAATTGTAACCCTAAACAACTGTAATGATAATACCTCAGTGCAACCCATTCCTGGCTCTGACAGTAATTTATATAAATGGGAGGAGTACCTTTCTTTACACTTTACAGCTGGGGACACTGATAGGATGAGTGAACTGAGCTGCTGTCTCTGAGCTGGTTCTGGCAAGCTGCACACAGAACTAAGTCAGGGGTCTACTTAACTTCCCCCTGTACTATAGGTAGATGCCACAGTGTCCTCTTTAATGATCTGAATAAAGACTATGTGTTGAATTAGAGCAATTAACTGATGAAGATGCTAGGCTCCTCCTCCAGTATTAAGATTTTCCTCAACAGGAGGCATCAGCTGTTGCCACCTTGAGATCAGATAGATGTAACTTCTTATAATGAATTTTCTTATGCAAGCTATGGGAGTTGTAGGGAAAAATATATGTATGTATACTCAGGAACCTTTGAATTTCAGTTTGCTATCTTCCAAACTCCAGTAAGTTTTTACCAAATATGAAGTAGATGTCTTTCATTAAGGAGTGTCTTTCATTGTTTCTCCTATAAGGGCTCTTGGGAAGTAACGTACCGTGTAGTATGTGTTAGATTATCAGTATTTGCTGCTGAAATATTTACTTGTTAATGGCATTTAGAAGAGAGGAAAGCTAAGAAGATCCTTATCAATTTTAATTAAGGGGTTATAAACCTCTAATTTATTTTCTTTTGATTTAAAAATGTTTTCACGTTAGAATTGGAATTGGTTGTACTATATTAATGTAATTTAAAAATGTGCAATACCATTATTCCACAATTATTTTGAATTGTAGTGTTTTTCTTCTTAAAAAAAAAGAATATATATACATATATATAGCTGTGATGTATGTATACGTATAAAGGTGAGTGCATGGATCTACATGTAGTTTTGTCTTTGTGACATTTTTCTGTGTTCCTTTCCACTGAGTGTGTGAATGGCTTGAATGTGTATCTCTGAAAATGAAAGGAAGATTAAAAAAAAAAGTTCATCTTGGTAGATTTATATTATTTTAATTTCAGCTTCAGTTCCATTACTTTTTGATTAAACATACTTCTGTCTGGTGCTATCCATCTTTATCACTATGAAATCTGTTCCCAAACAGAAAGAAGGATAGCATCTGAATTATGCAGAAATCATTTTCTATTCTACTGTTCTTCAGATGCTGGGCAGACTTTTTTGTAATCCCACCACTATCACATGTGGCTTGTTCTAATGCTTTGCCTATCTCTGAATATTCAACTCTCAAACCTCAGTCTTTTGTTGTTTGTTTTTGGGGCAGTGCATTGTTCTGAGTATCTTTTTTTTTTTTTTTTTTTGCACATATCTCTAACTCCCTCATTCAGGGATAGAGAACACTGAGTTACCAGAAGCTCTGAAAAGCTTTTGACTTTCAGTTTTCAAAGTGTTGTTGTAGTTCATGAATTTGTAAATGTAACTTTAAAAGCAAATGAAAAACAACCATGGTATGTTTATTGCATCACCATGAATTTGTATCAAATACTTAAGATCAACAACCTGTCAAAAGTTCAGTGATGACAAAAAAATATAAGTAAGATTTCTTCTATAATTATATATCAACCTGTTTGGGTTATATGATTGGTTTTATTGTTTGTATAATTTTATACACAAAAGTGTAATTGGTAAAGTACAATAAGAAATATAATTCTTAAGTCAGAGGAGTTAAGTGCACAGTCTTCTACAGTGAATTAAATGAAATTTCACCATGAAGGACAGGTGATCACTACCAAATGACCTGTGAGCAATAACATAAGCTCTGTTACTGTGGCCAGTACACTGCATTATGATCACAGGTATTGCTTGGGACCTTAAGACAAGTTCTGCATTTCACCTTCATGGACATAAATGGTCCTTCTTGGAAAATGAGAACGGCATGTGTTTAAAACCTTTGCTTCAAGTAGAGGAGTACAGAATTAAAGGGCATCTTGGTTCAGTTACTGAGTGCTCTGGGTGCTCTGGTGTCATGCCAGGTCAGAGAGTGGAAGATAGGACAGGAAAAGGGAAAAAACTCAGGAGATATAGAAGAAAAAAGATAAAGCCAAAAAGCAAGAGTTGGCTTTGGATTCATGTCTGTATGGCAGAATGGCATTTTTTCTACCATAACCCAGTCAATTCTCATTATTTTTTTAGAATGAAAGAGGAGTGACAGTTGTTTCCCTGTAACTATGCAGCACTACCAGTGCAGGCTGATGGACAGCACATAAATTCAATGCTGTGTTCTTCTTGTCATGGATAAACTGTAACTTCTCTGGTTGTAGCTTCTTGCAGCCCAGAAGCCAGTTCTGGAGCTGTTTGAGGAAGAGAACAAGGAGATGGGAAATAGTAGCATAGGGCATGATAAGGGCAATAGTAAAATGTATACTGACATTTTTCATGGTTGTAGGAAAATCTATGGGTTGTCTCAAGTAAAAAAAATTGTTTTGTAGGATCTACCATCCTTATCTTCTCTCATTTTTTTGTTTTGTCTATCAAAATACCTGTAGTTTGTTTCAGGGAAGCAAGCTCCTCTCTTTGTGTAGGTATCAGAATGCTTTATTGAGGCCAGGAACAATTTGAATGTAAACTGTACATGTTAATTCATTATTGCTGACATCTAACTGAACACCTATACAATTTCTTTCAAACTCTCTTGAACTATTTTGGGTTTTTAATCCACATGTAAGTTCCTTTTTACTAAGGTATTTAACTTTATGTTCTCTGGACACGGTACTTAAAAACACTGCTTTTGACTGGTTTAGACTGTATGCAGCACCAATTGCTACTAAAGTTTTAATTCTCTCTATTTTTCCTTCTCATAATGTTAGCTTTGTGTATTCATGGTGTTTGTTACAGCTTGAGTTTTTGTGTCTGCTGAAGAAGGCTTAAGACCAATTTAAATTTAAACACCATAGCTGTTATTAATATTATGTAAACAAGAACAAATGGTTTTCACCAAACAGGAAGTTGTTTTATACTTAAGGTCTTCTGGCATGTATAAAAATCAAAACAGCTTATAAGTGCTTGCAGTGCTGCTATTCCTTGCTTCTAAAATTACTGTTTGAAATAAACACACATTTTAAATAAATCTTGGAAGGCAGGTGATATAAGATTGCTACATTAAAATTATTCTCATAATATATTTAATATCATGTTTGCTTTCTTTTCCCAATATAGGTGTCCGCCTAGATAGAGTACGTGGAGGTCGCCAGAAGTACAAGCGCAGAATAGATGCAGAGAATAGTCCATACCTGAACCCTCAGCTAGTTCAGCCAGCAAAAAAGCCATGTGAGTACACCAGATAATTGAAATTTCTCTTTGAATACAAGAAATTGACTCCTAGCACTGTTTGCTGGGCTCCTGATTGGGACAAAGTTGCACGCTGAAGATACTACCATGAATGCTATCTCTATTCGGCTGTTAATGTACTTTGCTTTAAATATGCTCATCCTTTCTCAAGCAGAGTTGAACACAGAATATTCTTACCAGAGGAGGTGTATAAAAACATGGTTTATGCAGTGCAAATTTTACATTTATATCTTACCTTTATTTTCAGTAGTATATAAAATGGTTCATACTGCAATCATTAGTTCATTGAAGCTTCTAGTTTCAGATTTCACAAGAAAGTGATTTTTGTAGTTTTCACTAACTAAATGAGTTTGACTGCTCAACATCCCAATGAAAATACATTAAGAGCCTCATTAATTTATACTCGTAGATTAACATATTACCTAGCATTAGATTAAAACAGCAATATGCCTCACTATTAACAAGCAAAGATCGGTAGTTAGGGCTCTAGTACCCTTATAAGCATTATGGTGGGATTTTTGTGGGATTTTTTGTTTGTTTGTTAGTTTACTTTTAATGATGTCCTTGATTTTATCTTGCCAGACTGAAATCAAGAGAGAGATATAGAGCTGATCATCTCATTGCCAAAATACAAGTTCCATCCTCTTTGCGATTAACTAAAAATAGTTAGGGGTTTTGCTTTGCAGCTTATATAAACTCAAGCAGCGTCTGTACTAATTCCATGAAGTAAATATAATAGCATTATAGCTGTAGTGCAAGGGACTAGTGTATTAGCCTGCAAAGGCTGTTTCAACGGCTGTAAACTTTCTTCAAATTCAAAACAAAATTCACATATCCACTTGATTCTGTCACAGAGGTTAATTTGCTCTTAAAATAGAGAAATAAACCGGATAAATAAGGAGTGGAAACTCCTCCTTCTTTTGCATTTCCCTCTCCCCCTGTGCATGCGATAGAAAAAGACAGCACACACATCAGTTTTAGTCTCTTGGAAATATCTGGCTGTATGGAAAATGGAATTTGTTTAAATTCATGTTCCCCAGTAGGGGACAGTGCTGTGTACAATACGTTTGAGCATATGGGGTTCTTGAGAGCAAATAAACAGTCTTTGAACTGTAAGTGAAAGGGCATTTTAGCTGTGTCAAAGAAAAAACAGCCAGTTTTATATAAAATTAAGGCTTAAGTGAACATATGGCATAGTTTCCTTTTGCCTTTCCAAAAAACATTATGCTGATTATATTCCTTCAATTGTCCAATCTGGCATCTTCTACTCAGCCTACATAAGCTGTCCCACCGTTCTGTAAATACAATCTAGGGCTGCACTAAGCAGATTTTGCACATTATAATAAAAACTTTCTGATAATACAATAAAATTTAATAAACTCTAATGCTTAATTTCATTAGAGGTTTAGTTTTCCTGGGTGCACAGATTGTCAGTTTTTCATTTACTTGATATTGTCATTGAGTAGAAATGCTATAGCCTAGCATACCAAAAAGCCAAAACCAAAGAGGGAAAAAAAAACACAAAAAAAACACAGCAAATAAAACAACAAAAAACAACCCCAAGCCCTTTGATACAAAGGAGGTTAAAACTCTTGTACTGAAACACAAGAATCTCTGTAAACCCGAGATTACTGCAAAGTAGTGCATTACATTACCTTTAAGACGATAACTACACCAATTTCTGTAAGCTCCATTTGTCTGAGATAAACTGAACTCCTTATAAATCATTACTCATTATCTGAATGCCTCCCTTCATTTTCCTCATCTTGTCTAATTACAAACATTTTTGTAACAAACATTTATAAAACTTAATTTTCAGATCCTGTCAGATAAGTGTCAGCACTTGAAACAGTTGAATCAGTTTTGTGTGGAAGTAGCCTGGGAGATTTTCTGGACCCTGACTGATAGTTCGTGCATAACAAAGGCATGGGAATGAAAATTGGGTTCTATTGATTCTAATTAGGGAAACATTAAATAAGATTTACCTAGAAACAGCGCTCGTGGCTATTCAATTTCCCGAGTGATGGGGCTTTCTGAGTACATTCAGAATTTCCTTACGTTGTATACTGCCACACTCTTTTCCCTGTAGCAAAAGGTCAGGTATTTGGAAGAACTTATGGCCTGCATTGTGTTTTCCAGCTTCATGAAATCTCATGGCCTGCCTGTAGATCCTATTGATAACATACAGTATTACTGAATCATTTACAAAAAGCCAATGATGAGGAAACTTATTAAAAAAAAAAAAAAGGTTCTTTAGTCACTTCTGTTTACAGGGAAAATACAGAACTTAGGGACAATGAAGACTTCTTCATTTTTTTATCAATAGTTAAAAAAGCCACAAAGTTGACGTTCTCAAATGTATATGTTTTGATATTTTAAAAGTCACTTTATCCCATTTTGGAAAAATACGGAAAATACTGGGATTTTGAGAGAAGCACTGTTATTTTTTTCTCACTTAAAAACGTGATGATTTGTGCATGAAATTAAAAAGGCTAAGGAAAGATTGCTTAAAAAAAAATAAAAATGATGTGCAAAGGCTTTTTGCCAATATAAGTTAAAAATTACCATCTGTCACCTCTAAATAAGAGTAGAAATTCTCATTAATCAGTTTGATAATCAGTAGAATATTGAGATCTAGAATTACTCAGTTGGCATAGTTCCTATAGTTTCTATAAAATATGAATATATCCTCTTGTAATAAAACATGCTTGATGTGGTGGTTTCCAGTTGGCTCTTCTATGTAGTACCTATTTTATGAAGGGCTAACATATATCACAACTTCTGACATACAAATCTGGAATAAGGCAAAAATTGTGGAGACAGTAGATCAGAATCAAGGAGCCTGTGTCACAAACTAGTCATAAAGTATCAGAAATCAGAATCATGTGAGTATTCTCTAGAAACCTGTCATGGACTGGTAGGGAGCCCCTCTGACACTTCTGGGCAGATCTCTTCCCTGCCAACTTTCACTGCATTTCTCTGTAGGAGTATAGTGTGGTCCAGCTTGTGACTTAAATGCAGAAAAGGAAAATAATACTAATTCTAAGAGATTTCTCTACAATAAGAAAATACTTCGTACCTTCTCCCAGTGGAATTGCATTTATATCAAGCTCCATTATTCTTTATCATAAGAAAGGAACCAGTTAGTTTAAATTCACTAAAGGGTGCTGTTAGGGCTTGAATTTCTGATGGTGCAGTTGAGCTCAGAGTATACTATAAAATATAAAAGGTAAAAATATAAATATGTTTGGAATTAAAATCATCCACACTGTATTTGGAGGCTTAATTAATTAGTTAATTTTCCCATTTCCCATCAGTTCTGTGTTCTTAGTGACAATTCAGGCTCCTGTATGAGGACAAGATATTTGCATATGGCTGTACATGTCTAATGCTCTTTTTTTTTTCCTTTCTCTTAGTATAGAATGGCAGTCTTATGTTGTAACTCTCCCAGGCTTTCCCACTCTTTGTTTTCAGTTTTTCTTATAACTTAATTATTTATTAAAAGAAAAAATCACGATTCACGTGGATGAAAAGTAAATTTTAAACACATGAATTAAAATGGCACATAGATAAAAAGTAATGTGTGTGCATATGACAACGTACCATTCCTTGCACAAAAACAGCTTTCAAAGTTAGGATTTGCATCTGTTGGTTTTTTTTTCTCCTAGTTTTTTTGCACTCTTCAGTCTCACTGCTTTTATCAGCTTTTCCCAACTAGAAGCAAGAAATCATACTCTACTTTTAAGTATACATTTATACTCAGAGAAGCTGATCTTATACATGATTCTGAATTTGTGTGTATCACTGAAAAACAAGTATTTGATTACACACACTTTTCTCAGGATTAGGCCCTAAGGACGTACAGGTTCATTATCACTATTTTGACAGGCAGGATACCCATAATGTACAATATATAGGATAATCAGCACTGAGAAAGACTAAGATTGCTTCTCTTATGATGGTTCAATGAGAACATGTGGAACAGAGAATGATAGTTGGAATCACTGACAGAAGTTGCAAATTTCAGGGACTGAATAATTATTTTATTACTTTATTATAAATTACCATACCAAATGCTGTTAGTGTGGATATTTTGGTTTTGAAGGCAATCAGACAAAGGGAAAAGTTTTCTATTTGCATAGTCAAAAATGCACGAATTTTAACGCACGAAGGAGGTGATCACATATTTTTGCGTTCCATTAAATTTACATTCTTACGTACACATCTAGTTCAATAAACATTGTAAATGGATCAGGTTTGTCTGTGCTGCAACTGTTGAAGCCAGTGGAACTGCAGTAAGGTTTAACTGGGTCCCATATCTTAAGACAAATTCTTACGTGCATTGAAACATGAGCCATCTGTTTGAAAAGTAGAATGATGCTACTGGTGATCTTGTACTGTTCTGGGCCATTTTTACAGATAACAAGATTGTCTCCCATTTGCTGGTGGCTGAACCAGAGAAGATCTATGCGATGCCTGACCCCACTGTTCCAGACAGTGACATCAAAGCACTTACCACTCTTTGTGACCTGGCAGACAGAGAACTGGTGGTGATCATTGGATGGGCTAAGCATATTCCAGGTACATATAGTATTTATTGCAAATAAATTACATACATAAATCATGACAACTGTTGTTATGCTCGGGTTAAAAAAAAAAAGTGATTTGTTCTCCCACTACAAATTTTTCTTAGGGCTCCAGATTATTCATGTAGAATATAGGTTAGATGATACTATATCCTAGATAGGAAATGGTATTATTCTTGCTATGAGTGTTACCACAGTTGTAATTTTTACATGCCACTCAGTGAATCAGTTGTTTTTTTTTTCCTATCTGTTATTTTTATTGATATAAATTTGCTACCAGAGCCTGATATGAAGAGTAGTGTAGCTATTCTGAAGACATCACCTAATTCAGCAGGAGACAAATGTATATCTAGCTCCTTTCTTTCGCAAAGGCTGCGCTACCTTGCTCTGACCAGAGGAGCTGCAAAAATTCAGTTCTGTTTTGGCATGGCACAGAGGAATTGCTCTCTTCTTTAATTTAACTAGTCTGAGAACTGGTTTGTACCAGCAGTTCAATAGAAGGCATTTAATTATACCAAGAGACATCTTGCAATAACTTGGTGGTTCTTTTGTCTGCATGAAATGGTCTGGATTGTTTACATGCTGATGTTTGTAAAGCTACATGGCCAGAAAAGCAGAGTCATCAGAAGTAGTCTCTTGCAAGATCAGTGATTTCTTCAGATAATATTTGGGGTATGTTTTCCGTAGATGCAGAAGTATTTGCCTCTCCTGAGGGTAAATATACAAGTTTGTAGAGAGTCTTCAGGATTTTCAGTCTGTTGCCTTTTGCAAGTGGTAAAGTCGCACAGACGATATTGTCTTTTTTTTCTTGTTTCTGCAGATGAGTGGGAATGTTTGTGTTTTCATCAGCTTATTAGTTTTCTAATTTCATTAGTGAAACTTATAGAAAATTAAGGAATTAAAAAATATCATTTCTTGAGTAATAGAACTTCCTCATTTTAGACATGCTTTTGGGATACCTTAAGATTCATAATAGAATAAATACTGCAGCCAGTAGTCTGTATGTCATAGCTAAATATATTTTTTTCATTAACATCAAAAGAAATCAGAGAAATAGTCATCTGTTGTTAGCAGGAACAACATTGAGAGTATTGAGACTTCTTCATTCATACAAATAGAACGCATAGTGTCTGTACTCCAGTTTTTTATCTTCATCCTAAAATTCTCTGGCATTTATCATTGTACAAACATAAACATTAGGTGAAGATTGGCTTTTCTTGGGCTTTGGGTTGTTGTGTTTTTCCTTTATGATAGCCAGTACAAGGCCTCAGTTGTTCTAGTAGGTGCTTCTGGGTCATCTCTGATAAATATAGACACTAATAGATAGTAATAATAAAATAATGTTCATGTTTATGGAAACTTACAGTACTTCAGATGAAAAACAACAGCCTACAGCTTGTAAAATAGTTTGTAGGCCATACTGTTGAGATTTAGTCATTCCCTGCTGCAAATGGTGTATAAACAAGCTTTTGTATCACAAGCAATGTTTTTCTGGTACAGTTAACTTATTTCTGTCTCCTTAAACTAGTTTGTCTTTATGCTTTGAATGCTACAGTAATTTCTTTAATCAAATTGATGGAAGTCCCTTTCCCAGCCCACAGTGAAACCAATTTATTGGTCATGATACGCCAGCTATGTTGCTAACAGTCGTAACGAACTGTCAGGCAATATCGCAGTGAAGCTAATTTGAAGTCATTAGGTGTGCAGCGTTCAGGCAACAATTTGTTACAGTGGTTAGGAACACAGCTGACATTTCTGAATGGCTTTGTTCAGAGCAGTTCTAGATGAGCCCAAGCAAATTGTAAACTAATTTAAACATCACTCTATATTATACTAGCTACTTTGTCTTACACTGGTTGCTAATAAAGCACCCCAAATTAAGTCAAAATGAGTTAAACAGGTGAATTTGAGTTTTATCTTTGGAAGATACGCAGATCACCTCAGCCAAAATGGAATCGTTCTCAAAGAAGTCAGTTACAGTCTATAGTAGTTGCGAGAAACTTCTGTCAGCTTGATTTGTGAGCATGTTGCGTAGCTTTACTTTGGCTGGAGGGGTAGGAAGAGCAGAGAGATGAGTCTGAGCAGCCGTTAAAATGATGGCTTTGGTTAGCGTGAAAAAGCTATTGGATGCTCTAACATGGCACTGCAGATTTAAAGTCTGAACTGGTGGAAGAATATTTCTGACATGAGGCAGGACTTTATTACAGGGTAAACCCAAGAGCACACCTGCCATGGAAAACCTCGCTGAGTTTACTGACTTCACATTATTTAGATATGGGGGGAAAAAAAAAAAAAAAAAAAGCACCCACATTAAGCAAGGAGATAAAGCAATCCGTTTATAAGCCTTCTAGTAACAGAGGATAGTGATAAAATCTCTGCCTGTTGCCTGGTATTCAGTCACAAAAATCAAAATGCAAAAGGCCTTGACATGGTAAAGGGCAAATGTGATGAGCTGTTGTAGCCTAGTTCTGAGTGGTGCTGTGCTGCTCAACTTGCACTGCCTATGCTCAGTTGATTGTTTGTTGTACAAAACAACTTGTAGTAAAGCCCAGATTGGTGCTAGCTGTTCAGTGTCTGAACTAGCAGATGTTAACCTAACAGAATAGAACTGAAAAGAGGATAAGTTAGAAAAAGGATACAGATTCCGTGAAAGTTCTCTGCAGCTTCATGTACCAAGTGAATCTTAAGTGTAAATCTTTTGGAATCAATTAATTACACCTGTAGTGAATTTGTGCCTAGCACAGCAAATCAGCAATCAGCAAATCTTTCTTTGCTATAGTGATTTCTTAGGGTTTAGCGTAATTAAAGGCCCTTATATATCAAGTGCATAATAAGATCTTGGTTGTAAAGCATTGCAATTCAAAGTAAAATCTGTATTTATGGAAAGAAACAAAATGTTTTTGCTGTTCTAACAGAAAGTCTTTTAATGAGATTATCTATGAAAAGATAATAATACAGTATGCGTTCTTCCCTATCCAACCATTTCCCATTGCAATCTCATAGTAAAAATAGTTTTAGAATCATACAAAGTTGGAATGCTTTCAGAAAATCATTAGTATTTTTGTACTATTGGAAACATTTTCAGTAGTTGCTTTTATTGAATAAAAAGTCTATGCCAACAACAAAAGGAAATATTGAAAGAAAAATATATATGGAAAGCCTTTATCAGTAAATAGAATTAGTCGCCTTGCATTTATAAATCAAATAAATGGAAAGTGTGTTGTTATGAAACATGACCATGTCTTATCTGAAGAAGAGAAAGATCACAATGGCATTAGGAAATGCTTGACTTTAGTTACAGGAGCGTAAGGGCACAAGAACAGATGATGGTGCCCTAATAGCCCTTTTTAAGAATGACAGGGCCCCACCATTAGCATCCTTTTATATCCTTGGAAATTGCTCATGCCTCGCTTTTCTGGTTCCTATCTGCCTGACTCTTTTTTATTTCTCTTTCAATTTCATCCGCGCTCGGATAAGCGCATGCTAACACAATATGATTGAGCTGTAAAATGGAACGCTGTCGCCTCTAATCTCTTTTATGTAGATATGGAGGTACTTCCACACTCCACTTCATTCTCTCTCCATTGTTGGCCTTTTTAGAATGCGTTGCCGAGTAATGGAGGCTCAGTCAAATATTAGAGCTAGGTTTCACAGGGTGTGATAAGAAGATTATCAGCCCAGCAGTCAGATCTATTGTTGTTCTTTGTGTCAGATTAAAATATTCCGATGTACTGTAACTTCGTTAGGAAAATACTGAAGGTGCTTAGGGAGAGACTTGTGCCGCTTCATCTCCGGCCTGATGAGACAAAACCCCTATTAAGTGACCTAAATAAATTGTAAATATATTGCTGAAGCCTCTGCACGACTTTTGTTGTGCATTGTTTTGTTTTATTTTATTTATTTTTACCTTATTTTTTCTTTGTCACTTAAATAAATAACTTACTTAATTCAATATTTACTGATGGTTGAGTTTCCCATCTTCTATTTTGTATTTTTTGGAGGATCCAGTATGAAATCTGTTATACTTAAAGTCTTTTCTGTTATGGGTAGAATTCTACTAATATCCAGCCACAGTTTCAGAATCATTTAGACACAATCTCTGTAATGTAGCTATCTCATTGACATTCAGTAAAAATGTGCAATGTTCTTCTCATATTAAGTAGAGGCAGGAAACATTAAGCTCTTAAAAATGTGCATAACAGGAAGCTAAAGACAAAACGTTCTCTAAAAAATTTGCATGCATGAAAAAGCATCAACAGACCATAGAAATCAACTTTTTGCACTTAAAATGAAAAATTTGTTTTGAAACAGTAAATCAGACTAATACATCAAAAATAACTAGTTACATTATTTAGTAAAACAAGCCTGCTTGTCTTCAGCTGTGTCCGTGTTTTGCTAGCAGTAAGTGTTCAAGAAGGGGAGTACTTAGAAATTGATACAGCCACTGGTGCCTGTATTAAAGAATAAAAAAAGAGGGCATGATTTTGATGGAGCAAATCCAAGGATGTTTTGAATATTTTAGTGCTAATGTTAATGTTTTATGAAACATTATTGTTCCAGCATACTCTTTGTGGAGGGCAATATTTAAGCTTTCCTTTCCAGAGCAGCTCTCAGGGGTATGCTTTAACATTTTAATACTGAACAAGAACATGATTCGCTGTAGAGCTGTCGTTTCCAAAATGCCCTTTACTCATCATTTGTTCTAGAGGTGCCACCTCATGTAGGTAAAAGTAAAGGAAAAAGAAGTTGACCATTATCACTTTAAGAAAGCTAATGTTCAGGGAAGATTCGTGGTGCAGATATGGATTGGGTACATATGTACCTGTTCTCATGCATACAGTTGTATCTGAATCTACACTTTAATTAACATACAGCACATTATTATTGGAAAAAGTTCTGAATGTTATTTCATGGTAGTATTCATGTCGGTAGGACTCTGAAGACAGGCTGAAATTCTATGCTTCATCCTATATTTTAGCTACAGCCAGCATCCTGTTTGTCATCCAGATCATTCTCAAGATTGTTACTGAGGAATCTAATACAGAATCAAGGGGAAATTAATGTCACCTTGTATGCCCATACCATGCTCCTTGCAGCTGTAAAATTAGTTGTTTCAGCTGAGGTGGAGGCCTCCTGTAGACTGCCAACTGAACTGAGCCCCATTGCAGACAACAACCATCTATAGTCCCCTGTCACAGGGTCACCCAGTTTCGGAGACAGGTGCATATGGAAATGTCATGTTTACTGCTCATGTAACAAGGAATGGTGTATGAGCTGTTTCCTGCTGACTAGGAGGTTTGTAGTGATAATAACTTGAACCTCCTGGGGAATCAGGACATCCTGCCCTTTATCGGTGGAGACTTTGTGAGTTCTCTTTGCCTTCCATTTATCAAAAGCTTACTATCTGCTCTTCTTTCAACTTCAATTTCTTTCTACAAACATGCACTAATTATGGAAGTCAGGCATGCTTTTCATGTAGTGGGAGTGTTCTTCAACTCACAGCTTGCATGATGTACGTCACTTGAGGGACGTCATTGCCTGGGCCTTACAGGTGCAAATTTGAGCCAAGAGGTTCCTTAAAGGCAACAGACATTTTTCACATAGGTCACCAATTTTGTACAGTCTGGGAAATCAGCAACTATCGGTTTTATTTTCAAACATGGATAGATCATCGAGCACTGCCAGAGTTTAGATCACCATACCTATTCCAGCTCCTCTGAGAAACAGAGACCAGGAGTGTACCTACAATGCTAGTAGTTCAGCTGTCCCACTGGTTTACATCAGTGTGTTTTACTTCATTTGAAGTGCTAGGAATGGTGGTGTTTTACCTTATTTTTTTTTTCTTGTACTCTGATGCATCCCGCAGAATGTACAAATGATTTTGCAAGGTAGGGAAGAGGTTAGATTTCTGGGAAATATGTGAACAAACATGTCCACAGTCTCTTAGCATTTTCAAAATGAAACAAGAATCTGTAGTAAAGTAAAAGATAGTTAATGGGAAGTCCATTTGATTGTTTTAAAATAATTTAATTTATTCAACTGAGTCAGAAGTGGATTTGGTACTGTAGTCACTGGGAAAATTTTGCTGATGGAGTATAAAAAGTGGTAGGCTCTGTGTGCAACTAGAGGTGTATGCACTCTTAGTGTGTCTGCTTATCAGAACAGACTACTTTCAGGTCTGGATTGAGGCAGACAACAAGACAGAAGTGAGTGAGTTCCTTGTACAACTAGATGCAGATGTCCCAGGGTAAAAGGATCACTTTAGTTTTTTGGCGTCACTTCTGGCACATTTTACTACTATTAAATTAACTAGGAGGGAGAAGAATATATTCTCAGACATATAAACATCTAATCTCCTGCAAATTTTATGCGAATATAAAATAAAGGTGCAGTAAGCTTGAAATGGTACTGTTAGAAAAGCATCTGAAACTCTTGCTGGTTTTGGCTTTAGACTTCCTATTTATTCATTGAAAAATCTCATTGAAGAATAGTCATCACTAAAATAAACTGTGGAATTAACAGGTAACAAAACAACTTGGTTCAACACATATGTTTTTACTTTTATTAATGAAAAGAATCCTGCATTAAAATAAGCTTCCCTCAAAATCCAATTTAAACAGTGTCTTCATCTTTCTGAAGTTTACTTTTTATTAATATATAGGTAGGTAGGTGCTGTCATCTTCCTTCATAGAGACTTTTTTTTCCTGTTTAAAGCAGTTCTTTCCCTCCACCCATGCCCCCAACACATAAACTACACTGTCTGGCCGTTGCACTTTTTTTTTTTTTCTGTCAGTGTCCCCCTTTATCTGCCTCAACCAATCTCCAAATGAATGCATGTCTATCATGGCCTTAGCTTTGACACTCTGGATATATTGATTAATAGTTGCCCTAAGCTCCTTTTAGCAAATCAAATTTTCACTTTTAGCAAGGATTTCGCCTCTGATTTATTCAGCAAAGTGAAATGCACTAAATTGACTTTGACATTCAGGGAAAATGGCTGAAAAACAAAGAGGGGAGGAAAGAGATATAAATTGTGTGGCAGCTGGAGAGTTCAAGCATAAAAGAGGCGGTTTTCTATGGACTATCACTGGTTAATTTGGAAACATGCATTTAAACAGGAGTATAAATTATTTTCTTAAAATTAGATGTTTTTTAGGCCTAGGATTTGGGATATAATAAGGTTTACTTAGCAAAATACAATATATTCAACCCAAATTCATCTCTTGCTAATCATGGTGCAAGTGTGGGATCCACTTTTGTTGCCACTAATAATTATTATGTTAAACGAGGGACAAAGAGGTTTCTGAGTAGTTTTATAATGAGGTGCTAAATTGGTAAATATCTTCCTACCATTGCATTATGTTGTTCACTCCTGTGGCCCTTTAAAAATAAGAAATGATTGATAAAAAGAGCAAATCAACAGTAATGAATTCCAGTTCGTTTCATTTTCTTTCTGTAAACAAAAATGGCTATTACTTGATTCTTAAATACAAGGGTGTAAAAAGAAGCAGCAGTCATTCCCTATTACTCTTCTTGCACAATCAAGAGCTTTGTGTTATCCCAGCAGACTTATAGCTTGAGTTACGCAGCCTGCTTCCCTGCTTGCAGACATTGAGTATTGAAGTGCTGGGTGGCCAAAATACATTGCTGCATATCTGAAGGTGTACAGAGTTGGTATGTATCGAATTAAATGAGAGGAAGATAATGAAGGCTTTTAAATCTAGTGCATTAACACATCTGGTTGTGGTGTTGATGTGGGGGGATTATAGAAGGGAGTAGTAATAAGATGCAAAATGAAAATGAATGAGACAGTCGGGTCTTATTCAGCTATCAGGCATTACAAGAATTTGTAGAACAAAATCCATACAGTGCTTTGTCCAGATAATCTGCAGAGACAGACCAGGAATCTGCAGTAGAATTGTCTGTCACCTGTGCACGAGTCAAATGCACCCTGTATGTGCCTGTTATTTTGGGATCTGGCCCCAGAAGGCTGCACCTACATCAGCGATCAGCCTGATGGACCTGGCTCTGGCCTGGCAATGTGCAAAACCAGCCTCAAAGCAAGTATTTCCACTTACAGGACAACAGTGCTCACCTTTGTACCCACTGCTTGTGTGACAAACGGGTTTACTAGATTAGGCCTGTGTAAATTGTGGGTGACTCAGTAACAGTTTTTCTTATTCTGAGCCAACAAGGAATTAATCTTATTACCAGAGGGATGGAAGTCTAAATGTACCTTCTATTTATTTATTTATTTATTTAGTAAGCAATCTGAATCTGAGATGTCAGCACTCATGGCCTTTTGCAAGTGGGACACCCTCCAGAGTGCCATACAGGAGATAGCTGAGCCCTGTAGGTTTTCAGGCTGTTATTTCCTTAGAATCCTTTCATTTCTTACCGTAATTTAGTTCAACTGCCAGCCATGTTAAACAACTACCAGTTAGGAGCATACCGTAGGAAACAGTTCAAACCTCCATATTTATCTCTGGGGAGAACTTCTTTTCCCAAGCTTCCACATACCATACAGTTGATACCTCAGGCTGGCCAACGTCTTAGGAGTGGGAGTACGTGGCTGCAAGGCAGAAAGGTGCCTTGATTAGAAGCACACTGTGAAACTTGGACAAATCATGGAATTATTCTTTAGGTGAGAGAGAAACGCTGTAGAGTTGAGTTTGTCGGTTATGTTCAGTGTCACCACTGTATTTATAGGACTCCTCTCCTAAAAACAAAACAGCTTTTTTCAACTAGCAGCAGAGTTTAAAGAGCATCCAAAGACATTTTTTGTGAGTTTTAAAATTGCAATGTGATTTATGAAGGGTTTGTTAGAGATGAGATCATGAATGTTACATGTCATTTAAATTGTCCTCTGAAAGGATCATGGCACATGCAGGGAATGCAGAACGAAAACAGAGCGACATAACCCTCTTATGGCAACCATTTAGTGCATTTTAAACCAAACACATGACTTAAACACCTAACAGCCTCCAGCAAAAGTGCTATTTGCTCTGTTCTGGGTGGGGAAGACAAGGGCAGCTTTTCAGTGCTGTGTTGATACTGTAAGTCCAGCGTGGGAGGAGGGAGGGGAAGGAGAAGCAGTGCCCGGCCTGGATTTAGAGCAGACAGGTCTCCGCCTGTATGACTGGGTCAGCAGCACAGGATGGTCTAGTTTCCTAATGCTGTAATTCTGAGGATGCCTCCTCTACTTTCTCTCTGGATGAGTTAGGCTTCACACCTGCTTAACCTACATTAGAATAGGATTAATTACCTGAATTGCAAGGCCCCCTTAACTAGTCAGCAGGTTTCTGGCAGGGCACATGGTGACCTGGGCCTTGTTATATATAGGATAGAGATAGCAGGGGGAGCATCTGGGCTATAATGGCAAGGCTCGATCCAGTCTGATCAACAGAATCAGCAATTTTTAAAAATGAGTCTGCAGTAATTGCCTTCTACATCAGCTGGATCATTCAAGAGCTTTATGAACTCCTTTCTTCTCTGTTGGTAAGCTTTTTATTGAGCAGTGCTCAATTTATGCACATACGTGCATACACGTTCAGAGAGAGAATCCCGAGAAACACAGGAGACTCCAAAGAGTGCAGATACTCAGTGCCAATGTGTTTAATTACCTCAATGAAGCACTTGTTTGCTGTATCTTTTAAGTCAGTTTACCTTATTGCTTAAATTCATTGTCTTGAAGTCTAATGCTTTATAGAGATTCTGGCAGGCAGGAGTATTAAGGTAATTTTCCATGGGACGGAAAAAAAATTAGAGAACCCTTCTTTTGTTTGAAAACGTGTTCTATAAAAAGAAAATTGTCTGACAGATCTGCCCGAGGGACTTTCCAGACCGAATTCCTGAGACACATATTATAGATGAGTGGAAATTCCATAGTATAGCTGAACTTTCTCCCCAAAATGTTTTCGTCTGCCATGTTGTGCACCATCAGTTTCAATCAGCTGCATTAACAGTTGAGGCGAAATCAAATATTGAAATGAGATCCAACTACAGATGCAAAAGGCTCCAAGTTCAATGGAAATGGCACTTGAAAAGTGGAGTCAGCGAACTTATCTGTACATGTTATGCATGAGAACACAGGCGTGGGGAGTTGTGATGAAGATGGAGGAGGGGCAGGGGCAAATCTGCAGTCAGCATGCATCTAGCTGCTGGAGAGATTGGGGGGATAGTTTAACATATAAAGGCTGCTGCTTATATGTTTGTTCACAGGTGAAGCTACACTTAGTGGCGTAAACACAATGTGACATCAGCAGGCTGCAGGGTGTATTTTTAGCCAGAGATTTTCTTGTTGCTGTGTTTTAGCATCACGCATTCCTTAATGAATGGGATCCAAATTTCCTACAATTCAAGCTGCATCTGATAGTACGCAGAAGTCACCACGATTCTTGAGACCTGTGTTAATCGCAGTTGCAGTGAGAATAATTTTGATTCCTTCCCCACAATGGTTTCTTGCAGAAAGCCATTCAACTTTGTGAGCAGTTTTTCCCTTTTCCCTGCACTGAAGTTTCACAGAGATAAAGTTAACCTTTGCGTAGATTTGGGAGTCTATTGCTTAGAGAATCTTTAGCTATTGATTTAACATGCACTATGCGCTGTGAGCTCCAGGTGATCCTCATTCAGTGAAATTGGTAGGAGTCTGATTTTCAAGGGTTTCTTTTTGTGTCACTGAACGTTTTTTAGATGCTGTTCATGACTTGTGCTGAGCAGTTTGCTTAATATAAGTCAATACAAATTTAGAGTTTGCAGTGACCTCAGGATTGTGCCTAGCACTTAAAGAACTGATGAGCAACTCTTGTATCCTCAGATATGAATCCAGAAACACACTATGGTCTCTGCAGTCAAAAACCCCCAGGTTCAGGGTGGTTTGGAAAATGCAGTACACAGGAAACCTAGGTAGAGCTCAGGAGAGCTCTGCGCGCACTATATAGGATAATTGAAGCATTTGCAAACCTACAGAGGGCAGTGTCGGACAGAGGCTTAGATGGGCATTTCGGGAGAAAAAGTCAAAGGAAGAAGGCGTTGACAATGAATATTTGCATACTCATACCCTAATCAGCCAGCATCAATGACTAACATGAATTTTTTCACAGAACCTGCATAGAGAGAAAAAAACTACTGCACTTAAGGGGGTTGACACGGGGAGACACGTGCTGCCCTGGGTACCATGAGGTGCGGGACTACAGCCACTCAGGTGGACTGGAATCTGCCATTGATAGCTAGCTACACAGACAAGTGTACTCTCTCCATGGTGGAAAGTGGTGGCTATTTATATACAGAATGGCAACACTAAACAATTTAGGAGAAGCAGTGAAGTGTGTCCTAGACAATTAAAAATGCAGTGAGAATTTTAGGTAGGCAAAATGTAATTATTTAATTGGAATTTGACTGGGATGCTTTTACACTGTTAAAATAAGTATAAATTACATAAGCTGTAAAACTTTAAATTATGAAAATATTTTGAGGTCTTTGAGCATGGTAATTGGAGCTATATATTCAACTTTGTTTTTAACCTGACACTTCATAATAGCTATTCCCTAAAGCAAGTTTTTTTTTTATTATTATTTATTTATTTTTTACATTATCGAATATCCCTTAGTGAAGCAAATTAGCAATCGGTCTGGAAAATATTTAAGTAGTACAATCACATTATTTACACAGACACTTCCGTTGTGCAGAGTTCTGTGTGTTCCCAAATATTTGTAGGATCAGTTCCTCAGCTGTCAGCATTCACATTCGATCCTCCCTCTTTCGTAAAGCTTTATATGAAAGCCCATTTAGGTCAATAGAAAGACTTGCCTTGATTTCACTGGGCGTTGGATCAATCTTTAAATATGCAGGTCACAATCTGAAACCTATTTTCCTTCTGCTTGAATTACCACTTTTGTTTAAACAGGGGAGGGAGGCTTGGTGCAATTCCGTTTATAACACTTTTTTTTTTTTTTTCTTTAATTAACAAGGGAATCCTATTGTGGAGAATTAGGGTCATTTACTGTAGGCAGAGTGAGAATCTGCTCTTATCTAGAACCATATTTCAGCTCTCATGGAAACATCAGCATGTGTCCAGAATGATAGAATGTTTATAGCTAAATATATTATTTAACTGTTATGTTATCAATGTGGTACAGATAAAAATCTACAGAAAACCTGTGCTTAGTATTTGGGAGGATTCAAAATCAGTGTTCTGTATTCCTCTGAAAATAGGTTCTCTGACACTGTGGCTGTAGACAGTGGTTCCATTTGTATCATACTGACCAAAATACACTCCCAAATTATCTACCTATCAGGTTGGGGACTTTACAGGAATTTACCCTATAACGTTTATAGTGGTAAGGAGTGTTCTTCTGAGGTGACCAAAATTAAAACCTCTTTTCTTTCTTATGTACTTTTTCCCCCTGACTTAGTAAGGGTTTTTTTTTTTATCATTGAGTTTTAGTATTTGGCTCTTAGCTTGCTGATTTTAAGGATGGAAGGCACAATAAGCCCTGTTCCTGGCACTTGCATTGATACATTTGTACAGTACTGAGGTGCGGGCTCCATGTTACATCCATACTTGGCTCGTTATCCTCTTATCAAGCTCTTTGCATCCCTTTGTTTATTTGAGGAGACAGGAAGACTGTGTGAAGGCTGCTTAGTCAGGGATATCAGCGTTGTTGGCAGGGGAGTGATTGCCAGTTGAAAAACAAGGCATTATTGCTCATTTTTTCCCTCTTATTAGTTTGATTACATTTGCAAATCAAATCAATCCATCAGACATGATCAGGCCTCGTCCGCATTTTAAGGAATAGTAATCTCCGTCTAATAAGATGCAAATGTGTCACATCGGTAAGTAACCAATAAATCATCGTCTTGTCTTTGGCAATCATTAAATATCAGAACCAACAGTCAATTTTTAGTATTTTCAATTTGCGATATGCCGCTGGAATATAAAGATAGATGGACGTAATTACACAAACCAAACACTATTTCAGTTCATTCCAGACAGCAAATTTAGTGGAAGGTATAACTGGCTTGTCATCACACTACATTATTCCTGGCGGTTCATGCAAAGTTCACAGACAAGCTTCAAATGGACATTGCTTTTTCTACTTCCCTTAACAACATTCCCACTACCACCACCAAACTTCGATAAATGATTTGCAGTGCTGTAGGACATCACTTCCATCAGTGCAAAAAAAGGCACAGAAAGAGAAACATTCCACCTGCACACCCACTATAGACACCTTGTGCATGTGTAGGACCGAAATCAAAACGTTTCGATATTCTGCCTCCCTCTTACTCTTTTTCTTCTTTTAGTTTTAGACATTTTAATCCGAAACTTCATTTTTTTCCACTGACGAGTAATATATTTTTCACAAAATTTGTGTTACCTCATGTTTGGTATTTTCAGTGCAGACAGACATCAAGAAGGATTGGGATAGCAACTTCCCTTTTTCCACCTTTAATCTGCATCTTTTCAAAGGAGTGGAAAATCAAATTGTTTTTCTTTATTCTTTTTTTTTTTTTTTTAATTGATTTGGGATTTGGGAAAATTGATTGCCTTGTGTTCATTAATTGATACATCTTTTGTCTGAATCGCAATGTCTTGTTTTCCATTAATGACTCTATTTGTGTACACAATCTACACGCTTTTCAAGAGAGAAGAAACTGTAAGCTTCTGCACTGGAAGAACTAATAATACAAGAAACCAAATCTTGCCTTAAACAGAGAATACCTTTCCCTGAGCAGTTTTTTCTTGTTCTGGTGATATAGGGCAGCAAACCTGGCAGTGCCATCCCTCTGGCAGAGGGAGTTTTGGTTTGGAAATCTCACTGCTGACCTTTGTGGAGAAATGAGTGACATGAGGGAGAGCGCGCACTGCTTGTGCTGACACAAATGGCTGTGCAGAAATAAGAAAAGAGGATTTCGTAGGCTTGCGCTGACTTATGTAGGTTTCCAGTGCAGCGAAGCCAGACAGTGAGCTTACTGTATTTGACCTTAAGAAACTTCGCGGGGGTTTTTCATGCCCTGAATGGACCTGCTGTTGCAACACCCTGCCAGGCATGTTTCAGCTGATGCTCCTCCAGAAGCTAAAGCTCATATGCCTTGGAGTGACTTTTGTAGGGATCCTATAGCCTCTCTGTAATAAAATAAATTGCACAGTAGCAGTTTGTTGTGATCGGGTAGAGGAATTAAATGTAAATTCAGGAAGAGACCTGCATGTGAGTGCACCTATGTCTCACTGAGCTCTTTGGCTGGCAGATCTGTTAAGAAGACGGGGTGAGGGGTAGGATTTTGAAGACATGGATGTGTAGCCTCTCGTATGATTGCTGCACACTGTAGTTTCTTGGCAAGAAAAGCTCTTGTTCTTCGATTATGGAAAACTGCAAAGAAGTCCTGTGAGTTGCACACAGCATCAGTTCCACATGCTGGAGATGTAGGCAACTTGAAGTGTGAGGTAACAAACTGTTCTTGCTGTTGTGAAACAAAAAATGTTATTAACTGTGGGCCACATTTTATTTTCAAACTCAAATAATCAGTAGGAGTTTCATGAACACAAGAGATTTATTCCATATACGAAGTGAAACAACTGACTGTTGCTCTGTGGTGTTAAAAAAGTTTGGCCTTCCTTGGACTTTTTCTCCTATCTCTTTGTGTAACCACACTCCCAGATGCTTCATATCTCAGTTGCTGGACTGAAGCTGCTGCTTGTGAAAATCTCCTCTGTCTCTGTAATCTCCAGAGGCTCTAGTGAGTAAAAGCTGCACACAGAGGCCGTGTGCCTAAGGAGCTCAGTACCAGAACCTTATGTTCTGTCTAACCAATTTACATACTACCATGGTATGTTTAATTTGCTTTTTCATCAAATCAATAATGGGTCTAATTGAAAAAATTGGCAGAACTACATGCAACCTAACTAGCAGTGTCTGTGTTTTCGGAAATCAGAAATGTAGCACAGCTATGCAAGTGACACCTGTGTTAGTGATGCACTTCTGTTCCTAATGTGTACAAAAACAAACATTGCTCAGGTGCAGCATCTGTACCAATTGATCACTATGCTATCAGAATTAATCACCTGGTATTCTACTCGGAGAATAAAATTTACATCCTAATGTATGACAGTTGTGCTTGCACAGCTAAAAATGGTGCTATTCACTCCTCTTTGAAGGTGTGCATGTTTTCCTAGGCAAACCCAGCAATTCTCATTCTTAGCAAGTTCTCAAATACCTGATGTGGCTTCTTCAAAGATGTGCTCATACTGATCTGTGTGGTAGAATGGATTTTGTCCCTAGAATAGCATGTTTGGCTCAGGATGGGGCTGGCAGCTGTGCCCAGGCCAGTCCAGCCATGCTGCAGGTGCTTTGGCTCAAGGCAGGGAGGAGCAAATGGGAGCTGCCACCTTCATGGCCAACAGTGGTCATGGGCAGTGGGGCTTGCAGGAGGGGGCTGCCCAGGTGCACTATACACAGGGTGCGAGCAGGTGACTGTTGGTTTTAAAGGAAGAAAATTTGCCTTTGTGCTCTGTGTAATTACAGAGCTAGCTGGGTTTAAAATAAGGTAAAGTCATTAGCATAGGGTAATCACCTTTGATGCTAAAATCAAAGTAATAACAATAGGGAAATACTGTGCTTTTCAGAGAAATTTTGTAGGGATTTTTTATTATGCGGCTAATTACGTATTTACATGTAATGGCACGAGCAGAGCCATTACAGTCCATTGGGTAAATAATATGCATTTTAAAAACCATTTATAAATATGTATTTATTTGATGGACCAGAACGGTTTCTGGAAGTCATTCTCATCCACTGAGTAAATAATATGTGGATTGCTTTTAAAAATAAATATGTATTTCTCCAATAGACATTCCAGGCCATTGGGTAAATAATATGCATTTTTCAAATATACAAAAAATACACATGAATGTATAGAAATCTGGCCTAAATATGTATCTCCCTGAGAGATCAAAATGACACCAGAGGTGTCAGGCATAGCTTTGAAATGTCTGTTTCGAATTGTCAGTCTGTGTTACAACCCAGAGTTAATTAAATGTATTTTATGCATTTTCATACATACTGTATAATATCAATGTCTGTTTATAGTTTTATAACACAAGTGCACTTGACCCTCTTACTCAGTGTTATAAAGTCAGCACTGTGTGGCTGAAATTGTAGTTTTACTTCATGTTCATCTCTATGCAGCACAAAATATGTACATCCTATGGGCTTCGAGAGAAGTACATGAAAAAAAGTTTGGTTTTAGGGCTTCAGTCTCAGGCAGACAGGGAAAGCTGCTGTACCCAATGCGTACCTGTTGCCACCCCTTTTGTGGCTCTGCCACCAAGCTGCTTTGTCACCTTGAGCAAACCGTTGTACTTCCTCGTGGGCAAACTCTAATTTGCCCCTCCAGTTTTTGGAGTCCTCTGATAGCTATAGGTTTAGAACATGAAACATGGTTCACAATGTGCTAGCATTGAAAGATGTGAGCACAGCACATTGTTGGTTTATTTGTTGTACGTACAGTGGGCTAGAGCATGTCCACCTTTCTTATAAACATTTTAGCCGTTTTATCCTTCCTTCCATTTTGTGTACTCCCCAAGGATGTTCAGTATATTTAGTAGTTTTTTTTTTTCCTGATGGTATTAGTTTGGTGTTTTTCCAAACATTACCTGAATGAAGTATCTCAGCAGCCCTTTGAAATTAGTACCTACCTACATAGCCTGCACAGGAAGATAAATAAATAAGTAATAAGACAGAGTGGTTACAGTGACTCTAGCAGTATGATTTTTACTTTGATACTGAGGGAATGAAAATGAAAATTCATAGTAGGATTGTGTTTCTACTGGAGCACTATTACAAAGAATCGCAGCAACAGTGTGGTGGTACTACGCAAGTGCTTTTGGAACAGTCTCTCATGGGTAACGCTGCGCAGACATCTCAGAAAACAATATTTGGCCTTTAGACCAGACATTATGTGAGAACATAATAAACGTGGTGTTTTGACAGAAGACATGAGGAAATTCAAGCTTCCTTCTCACACTACAGATAGAGCTACAAGATGCATGAGGGAAGCTGTAGTGAGTGGATGGTCAAGTAGAGTCATGTCAAAAAAAGGTGTTTAAAAGCAAGGCATAGGACAAGAAGACAGGTAAAGAAATAAAAAACGGTCCATCGGTATTAAAGTTACATTTCATACCTTAATAATGACACATCCACATACAGCACAATCGTGCTTCCCATGTTACGTTTAAAACTATTGGCAACTGTGTGCAAATACTGAATGCTAGAGTTCAACGTTTTGTGGTTGCTCACAACCACAACATAAGACATCAAATGAGGAATGAAAAATAAAGCCCAGCTTTCACGTCACAATGAAAGTGAAACTTTTTAGGGCACAGAACTGCACAGAGAAAAAGCCCACCAGTTAAGTTAGGATGGAGCATCACTGGTTAGAGTTTAAGCTGAGCTCAAGTGATTAGCAGGGTCTAGCAGAAGGAAAGCACATAATTATCTGAGATACTGTTGACTCAGCCTGGTCATAACCAGTTGCCAGTTTGCTTGGATATAATAGTGGAAGGAGCTGCAGATATTGAATATAGGGGAAGGGAGTGGATGTGGCGATATTAAGTATCTGTCCATTAACAGATGAGAGTCTTGGGATAAAATGTAAAGGTGGTGAGGGTAAAGGTGGCACAACTGTAAAAGACATGGTGTGTATATCTTAGTTACTTTGAGATCATATCGAATGTGTCTGTTAAATTCTCTGTATAATTAAAAGGGATAGGAACATTGTACGTTTTGTTGCAAATTGATATGATCTCTCTTGTCACTGATCTGAGTAAGATGGTACTATAGTTTTTAATTTAGCAGATTAAGAAGTACAATTAAAATATCATGAAAAAGATCATAATCTAAACCTCTGTTTTTTGGGGGGTTCTTTTTGTG
>VXAB01006467.1:127252-196578 GCA_013399175.1 Odontophorus gujanensis
TTTTTTTTTTTTTTTTTTTTGCTTATCCCTACCAAATTGATGACGAGAGTTACTGTATGTAACAATTCCTTCCACTACTGTAAATTTACTCTAGTTTGTGGGCTGAAGTGTTAATAAATAGCTTGGAGTATTCCAGAGGGACAAGCTTTCCATCTAATTAATAAAACTGGGAAGAATACCCAGGACACTGAACCATATCTTTCTTATTAGTGTTGGCTTCTTCAAAGGAGAATCCCTGAATCTCAACACATTAGTAAATGTCATACTCCCGGGTTGCACAGAGACCTCTTGAAAAACTGCTGATTTGCAGTGGAATAAAATCACCATAGACTTTAGAAACAATTCAGCCTGGGAATACCAAGTGTAGAAAATCAGTGTAAAACATGACATGCATTATAGCAGCTACAGATTTGTGCCACATTTGGTGAATCTTGGAAGAGCAAACATGCAATTATACCCCATTTCCCTTCCGTTTTCAGTCTGTAGTTATGCTAATGAATTTCTGTATGTCAGAGTATGATCTTGCTGCAGTTAGGTTTTTTAAAGACTTAACAAAAGCCCTCCTCTGCATGTTCTGTCATAGAGATTCCTTAAAGCACTTTATGCTGTTGTGTAAGGTGTATGCAACTGTTTATTACATAATATATGTAATGCCGACTCCCTTTTCATCTGCAGCAATCCATACTTTGTCTTGGTACATCCAAGCCAGTTCCATTTCAAGGCAGTTTGCAGTAAACCGTAAATGAACAGCCTGATTTTGATCAGCATGTAATTCTTTGCTATACTTTATTAAAATCTAGCTGTAGTGTTACACTAAGCAATGCTGATGTGCCTTCTCTGATAGACTGAGCATTTACCAACATGAATTAAAAATCACACAGCTCTTCTGTGTAAAAACAAAAAAAAAGGGTAGGATGGCGTACGTGTGATTTCTCATATTATTTTCATTATTTTTGATATAGCAGTCCAATTTGTATAACTTTGCCCAATAGAAATTAGCATGACATCTTCGTATTTACTTCTTACTTCAAGTTTTTGTTCTGAAAAATGCTCCTGCTGGGTGCATTTGTATTTGCTTTTCGTCCTGCTGATGTGAGTGATTGGGTGGGAGGATAAAAAGAGAGAATGCTACAAAGTTCGTCCATGATGCCAGTTTGGTTAAATAAAAGTCAGTTGTATGGAGAGTGGAGGAGGTAGAAGATTGACCATGTTTTGTCCACTCTTCAGCTAAGACCTTCACTGAATTCTGGCGAACTTTTAACACACAAGAAGGCAGATTAAAATGCAGTTCAGGAATCAGAGTTCAGAGATATCTGTGTATGTTAGTATTTCAGGGGGACTGATGTACTGTATATTCTTAACTTTTTGGATTTGTGTGTGCAAAATGAATTCACACAATGTACAGTGAATATCTGCAGTACATGTGATTTCATTAAAGCACATTAACAGCAGATACTGGTCTTTAGAAGACCATACTTAAGTATCCCCAGCATTTATGCTTAAACCCCCCCCGAATTACACATTCCCTTACCTGTCTGCAGTAGCTTTTACAATATGCTGAGTTTACTTAGTGCAAATGTATGCATCCACAGGCCTGTGCAAATACGCATCTGCCTTGCTGCTGCTATGTATATAATGCAAATTTCCTGTGCTGTGACTCTCCTCTATTTGTTAGTTATGTCTTTCTACAGCAGCAGCTCCAGAGTGAGAGCTCAGTTGCTGTGATTTTGAGATTCTTTGCCTGGGGCACATCTCTCTAAGCTCTTCTGTTGTAAACTCTAATTGTAGCAGCAGGCTGCAAACACCTCTGAGGAAGGCAGCCTAGATTCTGAGACTTCAGTTTTAAGGAATGGAGCAACTGAATGCTAGCACTTATACTCTGCTGCTTTCAGCAGTGATCAGCCTCAGGAAGAGGCATAAACTGTACAGTGAGCAGAAGCTTCATGAAAACTTGTTCTGAATTCTTCAACTGAGAGATAATACTGAATAAGGAAAAAAAAAGTCTTTGTCCTTTTTTCCTTTTAAGTTGTCTTGTCTTCTGATGTATTTCAGCCATGAGTGTGAAATCCGCTTCACAACTAATCTCATGCTTCTGGAAGGACTACTAGACTACTACTACTGCAGTTTTTGAGCCATTGTTCTCACAATCTTTACTGAACTTTTTGAAAGTTGGTAAGGATGCTGCAGATCTCCATCTCTGTTTCCCAGAGATCATTTAGTCAGCTTTGTGTCACTCTGGAGCAACAAACAGTATGTATTTGGAAGGCCTTCTGACTTACACCAGAGTGCATTGTTGGAGGTCACCCCTAGAAAGTACCTTCTAGTGGTGCAGGTACCAAGATCATATAGATTTTCTTGTTCCTTTAACTCACACTGAATTTTAAAAAGTATTTTCATTTTCAAACTGAACATAAAATAATATAGGACAACATTACATGGAATTACATTTCCCATTCTGCCTCCAGTGAAAGTCTGTCATCTGACTTCACCTCTGTGCGTCTGCATCAGGATAATTCATTTAGAAACTCAGAATGTTTTGCTTTTTCCGTCTCGTAAGCAAAAGCCCTGGATTCTCTATTAAGGATATGATTTTCAAATCTGTTAATAAGGATGTTATATCTGGAGGATGAGATGATTTGTTCATATAGATCCCCTTTGTCAAATCTAATAGATAAATAAGGTGACGTCTTGCCTTCCATAGAAAAACTCATAGTCCTTAAACGTATATAATTTTTTTCAGGAGAAATGTGAAAGGGTTTTACATCTTCAGGAAGCCAAACAGATTTCAAACTGAATAAGGGTGTAAAAGAGAGAGAGTGAAAGAGGAAGGATTTCCTTTCCACGAGCCGCCAGCTTTCCCAAGTGCCTCATCCTCTCCCCTCTGTCATCCTGAGGCAATGTGCCTGCATTTGTGTGTAGATTTATAGTTTATCTTTATCTATGGCTTCATCTGTAGGTAGCTATTATAGCCGCCTTGCCTGGATATTGTTTGGGCCTGATAGATCTGTCTGTAGTTCATCAAAGGGGAGCTGAGTGGCTAAAAGCCATTGGGTCCAGCTGAGGATGAAATACGAGCCATCAGCCTTGGTAATGGCTGTAAAATTTCATAATTACACGGCCTTTATTACATTGCATAATGATCCTGAAGCAGTATGGAACAATTAATTAAGATTTTCAACCGTGGCTCTTTCAGAAATTAAAAGGTGCTAGTGGCTGAGAAATGGGGAAGTGTCTTGTCCTAAAAGCATTAGGGATGCTTAAGAAGCACTTCCTGGGTACTGGGAAAAAAAAAAAAAAAAATGTGAAGAGAAAAGAGAAAAAAGATAAGGAAAAGAAGATCAACTAGTTAGGCAACTAATGTCAGAGTAATGTTTTTGTACTTCACTCCTAATTCTTAATGTCAAACTTGGTTCTAAAGCTGCTGCAGCAATCACTGCCATAAAGCTGTTCCTCTTCTGTTATCTAAAAATGTTCATACCTTTTTTTCCCATGCTCTGTTTCAGTCATTTGACACATTATTAGCAGCATATTGGAGTGTAGAGACCAAGGATTACCTTGTAATGCATTTGTGTCTGAGGCTGCGCATATTCTCTGAAGATCACTACAGTTTGACAAGTATCCCCCAAACAGACATTTTTTTGTAACTGTTTTTATAAACGTCTTCTGTCCTTTTCTCCTTTGTAAAATGCACCAGCTCAGGATTAAGATAATACGATGCATTTTCCCTTATACTGATCTCTGACCTGATCAGAAATAATTAGTCTCTTAAGCTGCCACAGAAGTATCTTGCAGGTTGCAGGTATGCAGGTTGCTAGAAGTGTTTGCATGTAACTGATGCCAGCAGGGAGCAGGCGGGCACAGACCCATGCATACCCCTCCTGTGACCATCTCCTGGTTATCATTCCAAGGGTGGCTGGCAGGCTGTGATCCAACGTGAGGTGTGTGGTCCTCGCTGTGCCAGAACTGGTGAAACTGATGGAAAACAGCCCCTCCATTGTCTATGCACTATCCACAGTTTCTGTGCTGGCAGGAAAGTGTCTCTTTTTTGCTGCCTGCCATTAGTTGCCCTTTTCTACACCTCAAACTCTTCTGGTTCATACAAACTCTTTGTCTAACTCTTAGACAGAATGAGTGTTGAGTTTTAGTGTTTCTAAATTGACCGGTTATCATGTAAGGTCCTATCAGTCTAAATATTTTATGAGAAGCTAAGGTTTCCCCTGGGCACCTCTAATAATGAACTTTCGGCAGGAAATTTAGAAAGGATTATGTGTTTCAAGGAGGAGCTGGCTGCTCGAAGTAAATTCTCTTGTTGAGTCATTTATTCCCTTAATAGGAATTTTCTGATCTGCTGTCATTCTTGTTCACACACTGGGTGTCACTGCCTCTAAAACACTTGTCATTCTTTAATGGAAACAAAATAGTCATTGCAGTCAGAGCCGCAATGTCATTCCACTACCCCTTGCTGCGTCGGCAATAGTGAAAATGACAGAGCAGCTCTCAGTAGGGGTAATTAAAATGTAAATATTGATATTTTATTATTTGAAATTACTTTCCAGTGCGGCATTTAATATCTCTCCATCTGTGCGGCTCTGTTTAGCGGTCACTTTAGTGCAGCTCTGGGATGCCAAGCAGCGGCTTGATCCCCGTTATGTCAAAATGCTTGTTGCTGCTTAATTTTGATATCTAATTAAGTGGAAAAGTACAGTCCACACTGTAATCCATGGCATCTTAACCAGCTGCTTGGGTATATTTAGAATTAATCTCCACTATGGAATCATCCTAATGTATGCAATTAAGTGTCTGCCGATGGCTAATTAGGTGTATTAGAATCAGGCAGCTTCCTTTTTTTTTTTCTTTTTCTCCTTCTCCCTTTTTGTGTGTGTGTGTGGACTGTTACAGACTTAAGGTACAGCCTCCAGAGATGATTTTAATGGTACACATGCATTCAGCTAGGCAAACTAAAAATTTCACGTTCACGTGGGAGAATGAATACGTGTTTATCTGTGACTCATACTCAAAAGGAGGGAGAACAGAAGCATCGTTGGTATTTTTTGACATCTGCAGCACATAAAAAAAATCAACTAACCAACAGAAAAGTTTTTACAAATTTGGAAGAAGAAGGAGTATGTACTGAGTTGTCATTTCTTGATTGAGATCAAAAAGATACATCTAACAGAAACCTTCCCATCAGGAGTTTTTGCTTTGGCTCCAGGGATTTTATGCAGCTGAGTGCACAAAGGGTTAACATGGAGCTGTTGGTTGGGTGGCAGGCAGGGATCTCTCTGTGCTGATACATTCAGTGTGTAAGGTTTGTGTTATTAAGGTGATTCTGGAGTTCCTGGGAGCCTGGCTCTGCCTGGGGAAGGCAGCAGGGATTGCTGCCCTCCCAGCCAGCAAACAGCAAGAAGTTTGTCCTTTCTGTGGGAAAGAAAAGATATAGGATAATCAAACAAATTTGGGTTTGAAGCCTAGGGTACAGCAGGCTGAAGAATCCAGAATTCCAACTTTCTCAGTATTTCCAGGCTGATATATGGGCACACAAGTGGCACCTCTGAATATACCAGACTTCTTAAAAAGCAAATTTCCTTTTAAAACGCTGTTACACCAGATGCAGACTTTTCAAGTCTAAGGGCAGAGATGGTTTTAGAAACACACCATGTCATATCATCTGCTTCCACTTTCTTCAATGGGAAGGACAAAAAAAACAAAAAAAAATCTCACAAACCCGCAACCATAGGCTAAGCAAACCCGCTTCAAAGGCTGTAAAGAGCCAAAAGAGCTAACTTTAAATATACAGACCAGAGCATGTTTGTAGTGCATTAGAAAGATCACCCTCCAAAATCTACAAGTTGATAGTGCTGTCCTTAGGGAGTCCTCCAGCTACTGTGGGCCAGATCAGGCTGCTATGCTGAATTTTAAAACTTCTTAATGGTCCATATCTTGGAATTTAAAAAGTCACTACAGAGAAGTAAAGCATAAGGATTTCCATGTGCCAAGTGGCCAACATACAGGAGAAAAAAGAAAAAAGAGAACATTTTATGATTAATCAGGTATTTTCCTCTGTTCTCAGAGCATCTGTTGACTATCAAAATAGAAGTATTTGGCTTGTTTTCTTTTTAATATAACATTGGAATAAATCTAGAGTAATGCTGTTTAAAATTGTGGAAGTTCCAGCGGTAAAATCACCCCAAAGGAAAAATCAGGTATTAATCTGTTTAAATCTATTGTCTTATATTTTCCTTTTTCTCAGTGAATTCTGGAATAATAAGGTATGAAATGAAAATTAATGGAAATAGAGCGCACAATATTTCAAACCATCTGTTTCCAGAAATGCCATTAGGAAGTATCCCATACGTGGAGGTCTCACCAAATCTGTCCTGAAGCAAAGTTTCTCTCCATGTTTTTTCATCATTAGTGTTTCTCTACAGAGTATTAACAACTGAAAGTGCTTCTGTGAATTCAGAGACTGTCTTAGTGACATTTTCAAGCTCATGACTATTACTGTTGCTAAAGAAGCTCACAAGATCTTGTGCTGTAACTAGAAATAAGAAATTTTAAAGGAGCTGCCTATAATTATTTGTCTGGTCAGGGAAATGTATCCCTGATACAAATCTATTGGAAGTACAGGGAGTTTCATCTCACTGATATGTTCTACTCATACAGAAATGACAAGCTGGAGTTGCTCCTGCTCAGTGTTAATGTTACAGGGGAAAAGAAAAATAATTCTAACTGGTATTTAAATTACATTAACACCTTTTCCTATAGCTGGAAAGAAAGGTTGCGCTAAGCAAGCAGCATCTTCACTGTTTGTAAATGTCTAATGTGCCGCTTTTAAATTGCTGTGAACTTCACTTACTTACTCCTGCTGAATGAATCTAGTGTTGCAAATACTTCTGACAAGTGAATATTTGCTTAGTGGGAATCCATTGTTCTTAATGGATTGAGAGGGCTGTGCGGTGTGAATGCACTTTTATTGCTGCGCCATCTCTCCACTGTTGTTTCAGGGAGACGAAAGCAGCATCACAACAAAAAGCCCCGGGCTTATGCTCTGTGGGGCATTTCCCTATATACTGGTAGGGAAGGGACTTTTTTCAAGGCCAGAAGGACACACTGCCTAACAAAGCATCACTAGGAAAACGGGGTTGTCCTCTGTGCAGAAAGTTCTTGAGTGAAATGGGTTCCTAATAACTTGAGCTGTGGCAGATCCAGTAAGAAGCTTGGAAGCTGAATCCAACAGATGATGTAAATGAGCCTTCAGCTGTACTTCATGTTTGAGTTTGTGCTTTGGTACTTACCTGTGACTTCCAAGTTTGGGTTTTTGTTTCACGATCTTCACCTGAAAATTCCGTCTCATGCTTACTTTTCAGTTTGCTGTGGCATCCCATGTAATTATTAGCTAGCTAATTATTGACTAGAGACTCCATGAACAAATGGGTATGAAAAAAAAAGGAAAAAGGAACGAAGCTAAATGAAATAACAGTTCCACCGTGGCACAATGAGGTGTGTTGGTTTTAGTTTCAGCTTTCACCAAGAACCAAACTTCATCCATTAGCTGTGAAATTCGTTGGGTGATTTGTCAGAACTCTCTCCTTCTGGTTACTGGTTTTTGTAACAACTGAAATACGTGCAAGTCTTGTTATACATTTTTATAATGCAGGGTATTCTGAAATGCAGTGAAATCAGTTTTCTGTTGAACTTACATAATGAAAAGATTGTCTTAATTGAGAGCTATGCACTCTAATATGCACTTCTAGAGTGACAGCATCCTGGCCTTGAAAGGCAGTGGGATTCCTTCAGATTCACTCCTATGCTGTCAGGAAAAAAGCATTTGGCCCACTGCTTATCATCTGAGTGTGAGGCCGCACACTCTCTGTAAAGTGTTCTGTGCTTTAAAAAAAGAGTTTCCAATATCCATTTGTTCTGTTGGCAGTGGTGACTTGACATCATTTTTGAAGAAAGAAAATTGCAGTGGAAACATCAGCACCCATAAAACATTTAGAAGGAAGTTAATCTATCAAAATTAAGTGTAAATAATTTGAAAATCCAACTCTGATATTTCAACTATGGAAATATATTGAATCTGCAACACACTAGTGAACATGTCATTTTCAAGCGCAGCTTTAATTATAGAAAATGTAAATGAAGATACTTGAAGTACAAACCAGGGCAAGCTAGAGGAATATTCTGCTCTTAAAAGTAACAAAGACAAAACCAACTGGTGGAGTAAATGGGAGGTGATTATCAGAAAGCTCGAGCAGCTCCCAGATTTACCAGCAATTTCATTCCTGGTCTGATCAAATATTATGATTTCTGAGCACATAGCAGTGAGGAAGCAAAGTTCATTCCCTGCAAAGTGAAACCACCAGGACTCGAGCCAGAGCAGCCCAGTTCAGGCATCGCATCAAATGCTCAGGGCTGCAGATGATGGCAGGGCTGAGTCCAGCCGCAGAAATAAGTAGCTCTTGCAGCGCCGTGTGCGAGCTGCTCATCTTGCTGTGGCACTTGACCATCTGCAGCTGCTTCGCTGCAGCCCCCAGTGAGTTCGTGCCCATGAAGTCCATCTTAATGAAGTGGAGAAAAGGGTCTTCAGGAATATAAAAGATTTCCCTGCTTAGCGTGGAGCTGAGAACAATATGAAAAGAGAGCAAGCGGCGCAAGGTAGCGGCAAAGCCCTGTGGCTCCTCCAGCCCCGCTTGACAGCACCACGTTGCACACCTCCTCACCGTGTTGTTCCCCCAGTAAACGTACCGGGGCCCTTCTACCTCTTTATTTCTGCTTCCTTGGAGCTCTGGGCTTGCTGGTATGCGAAAGGAGAAATGCAAGCATATGTTCAGTTGCTCAATCAACCTTTTCTCGATGCACACTCGGTGATCTCAGCGAGTCATTACAGCATAATTACAATTTGAGTGTGATATACTGTTTGTAGAAAAGTATCTATTTTTAGCTGAAGGAATGCTACGGTCCCTGAAAAGGAGGAGAAAGTAAGAAAGAATAAAAGGAAGGGAGAAAATCCGTAACCAGCAAATCAATGCTATTGTTAACTGATATTATGAGACACCCTGTAGATTTACAATGCTTGCATGCAGCCACATAAAGCTGTGCTGAAAAGAATGCCTACCAGGGGTTAAATTCATGTGCCTGCGCTGCAGCCTATTTCTGTCAACACTCAGCTCAGGAAATAAACATTTATGCTTTCTGAAATGAAAGTGTATTTTTGAAGACTAGCCGTCAGATATTTTTTGCCCTTCACACTTTCAAATGCTTAGCCTTTTTTGTAAGTTGACTGCAAAGTGCATCAGTTTGCGAGGCAAAAAGGAAAAAAAAAAAAAAAAACCTTGACAAGTGCCCATGGCATCATTGTCAAGCACAAGAGTTTCTGGTAGGAGATGGCAGGAGGGTTGGCACAAAACATGCTTCCTTCAAGCTTATTACCTCGGGGGTACCTGACTCCTGAGAAGCCTTTCAATCCTTCCAGATGACATTATTCCTGGCTGTCATCTGCTTTCTCTGGAGTGCTGCTGCAGCTGGGCGCTGCCACGCTGCGGTTGATGCGTGAGGCCTTCCACCAGCACGGCCTGCTGGGCACAACATGGCGGCTGGGAGGGAGGAAGGAGTCGTCAGCAGCGTGCTGTGTGAGGAGGGCTCCAAGGTGCACGGCGTTGTGTTTTAAACAGCCACTCTGCAGCTCTGCACTTTTAACTCCTTCCCAGTAAGGCTCTGGAGGGTAAGGAGGCAGAGCAGGCCTGACAAAGTTCATGTAGACCATGCTGTGGGCAGTAGTGTGGGGCTGTGCTGGAAAGGCTGGTGCAGTAAGCTGGGAGTGCATTCATGCATGAGCTGGAAAGTTCTTTGCAGATAGTCACAATGCAGAATAGGAAATGTCTACTTGTCATGGAATAGAGTTCGTGACAGGGGGACCCTATAATGAAGCTTTAGAATCAAAGTTAAGTTTGTTGTGGAATGCACACAGTCGTCACAAAGCATTTCAGAATGTACCCCTGTATGTAAATATGTATACCTCTGGAATCTGCTCTGTTAACTTGCTGAGCACCTATTAAACGGGCACTGTGGTGGGATACAGGACAACTGCTGGATACTGTAATAGACTTCAAAAAATCAGGTAGATTACAATATGATACAGCTTCATATTTCCACAAGGGATACCTTTAAAAGTAAAACACGCTTTCTCTGAGCAGGCTTTCAAGGCAAAGTTGCTTTGATCAGGGAGAAAATAATCATGCTTGTTTGATTTATTATTGGGGAATGGAACGGTGTGGTTTATATCTACCAGTTTTCCTGTAATGTAAAAAAAGTCAGTTGATTTTTCGTGTGTCATATAAAAACAATTAGTATATTTACTGCAGCAGAAGGCAGATTTTTCAAGAGTGCAGAACAATAAATTATAGGCAGAATCCTATTTTCCCCCCTCACAGGACATATGTAATTTCCTTTCACAGAGACACAATAAATGTTATTGAAACATAGCAGTATCTGTTAAAAAAAAAAAAAAAGTACTAAAATAGACAATAAAAGGAGAAGGTTGGGAATGTTCCAGAAAAAAAAAAAAAAGAAAGAAAGAAATTGCAAGTTAAACTTTTTTTTTAATCAAATCTGATTTTATTGCTTTTTGCTTAATTAAACTCTTCAGAAGTGTGTGAAACATTGTTATACCTGAAAAATTGTTAATTTGTAAATCACAGGGACAAAAGGGCTCCACTGCAACTTTAAAGTTTCTATGCACGTAAATGTCAATAGAGTGCCTTCTCCATCATCAGCACTAAATTCACATTGATGCCTCTTTTCTTCTCTGTATTGATCCTTCCATGAGAACGTAGATTTGTATCTGTTAATTAATGCGTCCTGAAACAGCGTTTGTATTAATCAGGCAGATAAGAAAAATTGGATGCCTGCACCCTCATGACAACCGTAAAAGTGCTGGCCCTGATAAAATCGTGGATGGACCTCAATAAAAAAGTTCCTCCTTCCACTCAATAAACTAATCATCCTGCTTTTAATTATTCGGCAGAAAGATGTGTGGAGATTGGAGAATGTGTAAATCTATTTACTAACAGCAGTGTCTGGGAGGGAGAATAGGGCTGTCACAGGACGGTGCTGCAGGCTATGGTCTCTGTCCATCTGCTGCTGCAGAAAAACTGGTTCTTGAAAGACGGGAAGGAACAGAAACGCTGAAGCTAATTGAAATCACAAATTCTTGCCTATAACCTCTCAAACGATTATTTCTTCTCCATTTCTCTCTTATTTATTTTAATCACAGATGTGTTATTTTCCATTGTCACCTCCTCGAGGGTTTTCTGGCCATGTTGGCTCAGGTTTTGTTGGTTTTTTTTTTGAAGGCAGAGAGCTACAGTTTTATCACAAGGCTCAAAAAGCAGTATGAGAAAATTAAAACAAATAAGGGGGAGGAAAAATGAGAGCAAGCATGCAGCATGTTTTATATTTCATTTTTTATGGATGCCTGGTGGTTTAGATGTGGGGTTGTCTTTTTTTTATTGTATTACTTTTGTTACTTAGTGCCTATAGAGAAAATCTTGTTTGGAGTAGATGCCTTGCAGATTTGCTAGTTTATGATGTATTCCTGCTTGACCATAACTCTTGACTTTCAAAACAGAAAAATGCATTTAAGTGTAATCTAATGGCAAAAAGAGTGTTCTTGCAGCAGGAACCCTGTCAGAGAACATGTAAGCAGCTCCATAAACAACTAAATGAAAGCCTCAGACATGCCTTAAGACCCTTTAAGAAAGGCTTGACTAATCCCCTTTGATGATTTTATTAAGTACTCGTGGTTGCTGGTGCCAACTGGCAAACTGCTGCAGCTCACCAACAGGCCAGAAAATCGCATCCTCTCCCCTCTTGTTCCATAGCCCCTAATGTGATTGGGATATTAGCAGTTTGATAGCAGAAATTAACAGGTACTGTAAACAAGAGGCTGAGAAGGTAAAGCAGTAAAGATGTTTGCCCCCCGTGATCCTATTAGGGTAGACAGCAGGGGAAAAAAAAGTTGTAAATCAAAAGTTAAATTCATTAAGAGGCATTTATTAAATTTTTCCTTGTCCTTAGAAAGGTGACAGTGTGACTGCTGTTCAGTTGGCACCATAATGTGCCATTCTGTTCCTTCAACAAGTGCAGCAGAGGCAGGAGCTGTTGCAGAAGGAATTAGCATCTTTTCTGAGGAGTGGGTTACTTCTCTTTCCCTTGAGGTTAAAGTTCAAAGAGAAATTTCCTCTTTGTGCTAATCACTTTATTTCTATTGAAACACCAAATCTTCCCTTTCTTTCCCCCTCCCCTTAAATTATCCTTCTTGGATTATGGTAGTGATGAACAGGGGCAAGGAATTCCAATCTCACACTACTGGGATTTTAGAACTAAGCGTGAGTAATTCAGGGCAAAGAAGACATGGTACAAATCCAAGACTGTCACTGTAATGCTCCCCAAATTAACACAGTTCTTGCAGAAAGATTCTACAAAATCCTACAGTTGTCTACAACTTTGTGTGTTGATGAGATAATACTAGGTTTTGCACTGATTCACTTTACTGTAAATAAAGTGAGGAAGAGAGACACAAAATCAGAAGGGAGAATAATAAATGCATGTTTAATCACAGTGCATATAGAAATAAGTAGAGGAGCAGATTTATGGCAAATCCAAACATGCTTAATAGTTTTTCTTGTGTTTTGTTGTGTTTTTTTTTCCTATTCAGGATTCTCTACTTTGTCTCTAGCTGACCAGATGAGCCTTCTGCAGAGTGCTTGGATGGAGATTTTGATTCTCGGTGTTGTATACCGGTCACTTTCTTTTGAGGATGAGCTTGTTTATGCTGAAGATTATATTATGGACGAAGACCAGTCCAAATTGGCAGGCCTTCTTGACCTTAACAATGCCATACTGCAACTGGTAAAGAAATACAAGAGCATGAAGCTGGAGAAAGAAGAGTTTGTCACCCTCAAAGCTATAGCACTTGCTAATTCAGGTTGGCAGAGTGGCACAGTGGTTGCTACATTTTTAATATGTCACTTTTCTCTGTGATATTTTCTGCATGCTTGTTTCAAATACAGCTTTAGAATAAGAAATTGCTGATCAGCCCTTAGTCTAACGGGCAACAAACAAAGCAGTTCAAACTAAGAGGAGCTTTCTGGTCCTACACAATCGGGGAATATGTTCCTAAGGGAGTGGAGAGTAATGCACTGTGTGATTTGGAGAGTATTTTAGAGGCAAAGATCCTTACAAATGAATATGGATGCTCTTCTCCTAAATCCATTCCATAATCCAGATGAGTCTAATCATCGCAGTTAAAATGAACAGAAAGGATACCTGAGGATACACTATATCCGTTCTCTTTAAATGCAGCTACTGATTTATTAGATAGGGTGAATTCGGGATATGGGAGGGGGGAGGAAATTCTTTGTTAATCTCACAGGGACCCAAGCTTATCTTATGGATCCTCTGCATTTGTGGTAACGCTTCTCCAAAGATTACTGTCACCTGTGCAGAAAGGGTTAAAAATCTCAGAAAGATTTTTTTTTTCCTGCATTTGAATTTAAAAGTGCTGAAGCAGTGAATACTGCCAGATAAGTAAAAATCGTTTTTGCTTTGTTGTTTTTCCTTTTGTGTCTCCTTAATGCTTTATTGTGGTCTTAAGTCCCTTTTAGCATTTGCATAAAGTTCACGATAGATCCCTCTTTAATGACGTGCCGATCATTAGATACCTGTGTGTCAATAACATGCTCTGATGCTATGTTCCATTGACAGTCACACCGTGCCCCTCCATCTGCTTTTGTTTTGACCCTATCTTTGAACTTTATCTTGGTTGCTGGCCAGTAGTTTTCCCTTTAATTACAAGAAGGAAACTGTCAATAAAATCTGTTAAATGGGATGCAATGAGTGGCTTGAATGGGCGGACGGCTATTTGTTCAAATTCTGCAGCATTCAAGGTATTGACAGTTTGTTTTCTGGGGCCATATGTGACGATCAATCTCAGGCTGGGCTCAGCCGCGCTGAAAAATGAAAAACCAGATTGCTTTTGCTTACTTGTGGATGACGACTTGTGATTTGGCGCGGTCCTAGTGAGATGAGACCTTCTGCCCAAATTGCCCCCCTGAGAGCCAGGACGCGTGACTGTTTTTAGAAATAATTTTTTAATTGATTTTGTAATTAACAGTTCATCTACAATATTGATGCATGAATCCTCAGATTGATAGGAGGGAAATTGTTTTCAACAATGAAGTTGTACTTTCCTATTTGTCTTTGTAATGTGATTTAGCACTCTGCATTTTTAATTGGAAATATAATTCAAAAACATGCAAAGCCAAAATGCTTATTACTTTCTTTGCATTCTCCACCCCCACTAACTCTGTCCCCAGTTTTAGAATATTATTTTATTTTTGGAAGAGAAAAAATCTGAAATTTCCCTCAAAGCTCCAAGTTATTGTTTAATTGAGGATTTATTTTTGACCACTTTAAGTGTACACTTGAGAACATTTTGCAGCTATAGGAAGGGTTTTTCTCAAGATCTTTCATGCCTATTGAGCAGAGCAATACAATTATCTACAATTAGGAGTTGAAAATGAGAGCTTTTTTTATTTTTTTCTAATTTTTAAATTGGTCTGTTTGATTTAGAAATATCTCTGTATCTTACTTGATAAAAGGGAAAGGAGCTGGAATATAGGAATCCAGTGTTAAATACCACTCACAGCTTTTTTTTTTTTTTTTTTCCCTCAAGAGGCATGCAGTGTTTAAGTAATAATGAAATACACTGCTGCCAAAAAAAGTTTATTTGTGCACTGTGCATAGAGTGTGTTAAAATAATCCATAGCTTCATTAATTTCCCTGGGAATTACAACCAGGATAATGTCAGAGAGAAATACCGTTTCATGTACTAGAATTCAGGGCACATTTAAGAGAAAGCATTTCCTTCCCTCATCTACTAAGGACTAAAATTGCCATGTTAAAATAAAACTATTGCATGGAGGAGTTACAAAGCAAACCAGGCATTTGACTTCCCTCTCAACAGAGTGCTCTGATGGCTGGCATTAAATAGTTCAGGTCCAGGTTGTACATGCGACAGATATCAAACTTCTGTCAACTGTAGCTGCACCGACCTGTAGAGGTAAGACGGCTCCTGCAGAATACCAAGCCCCCAGTGCTTTGATTGCAAATACTGCTAAAGTTAAAGTAAGAAAGCAAAATGGAAGTTTTTATCTTTTTTTTTGTTTTTAATAGACAAAACCAGAAATAGCTTATTTCTACATAGCTGAGGAGTTGGTTAATGTAAATGCAGCCATACCTGAAAAAAGGAAGCAAAATGCCATTATAAAATCAATCAGTTAGCAATTCACATTTTAAAGTATTTTGCTGCTGCATCGACTTTCTTCAAGAGCTACAGCTATTTATTTTTCTGGTTTAAAACAGAGCAACATTTTTATAGCTGTAGAGAGCACGGATGGAGTATAATAACATCGCAGGCATTTCAGCCACATCCATGCTGTCTGGTAGGATTCCCAGGTTAACTCCGCTGTAAATAGCAGACAAAGGTGGTTTTATGGCTCTGCATCTGCGTTGGTGATTTTTGACACAGTGTCATGCTGTTTTCACTGCTGGTATAGAGAAGCAGAAAAATAGTAGATTGTCTGAATATTGATTGTATTTTGTATAAAGAGGTACCACAAGCTTTGCTTTGGCCAGCATATCTGTGTTACCCTGACCATGAGAACACCCCAAGTGCTGCCTTTTCTGTTGGCCCCCGGAATCTGTTGCTGTGGTGTTTATGAGGTCCCTCATACCACGGGGCCATCCTCATCCCCAGCCTGTTCCTTCTTTCCTTCTCTGTCCTCCCGTGCACAGGAGCAGGTTAGCCCCTCGGCTGCCCAAACACTGCGATCTGGCACTGCCGAGCACTTTGTTTACCCACGCAGAAAATCAGCTTTGAATGGTTTCCAAAACATGCATGTACCAATTACTTCCCCGTGTGTAAGGGAAGGTGAACTATTTACAAAATACATTCGGGTGAACACAAGTGCAGGCGTGCACGCTCCGGCACGTAAAAGGTGACCTGCTCATCTTTCTGTGTTAGAAAATACTTCCGTGTATTGATTAGGAAATACTAAACAGGGAGTTGCAGGTGAGCAGAATTTTGAAATTGCCTCGTCAGTGAGGACAAAATTGTGCCTTCAGGCCAAAATGTTGCAGTAGAGCTCAGGAGTCACAACTGAGAGCAGATTTTTAAGAGAAGCTCAATTCCCATCTAAGACCTAAAATAAGTAACTAATGTGTCAAAATACATTAGCACATTATAAAATGTGATCTGTGTGTATCTGCCTAATAGAGTGCTGGCATCTTGAAAAATCTGACCCAAATGTGGATGCTAGGCACTTTAAAAGTATAACCCTATGCACTGTTGAAAATTTAATCTTAAGCATTAATACTGGCTGTCTCGCCTGTACCACCAGAAGGAGAAAAGGGCCTCCACTTGCCATCACAATTTCAGGTCTCTCTTATTAACTGTCTCTTAAAAAAAGAGGCACAACCCTTTCAGTACCGAAAGAGCAAGAACCAAGAAGCATCTTGTGCATGATAACAGCATGAAGTGCAGAGCAGCACTGATGCCAAGCTGCACAGTGATCTGTCCTGGTAAGAGATGTAGTTCTTACCTACAGCTCATTTTGCTTTCCAGCCAACAAAACGCTGTATTCAGAGCACTGGGCTATTGGAATTAAATATTATTATTATACTAAAAATTAATTGCTAGAGCCCCATAAATCACTTATTCCATAGGGTTTCATCATTATTCCCAGTGTAGACTGTAGTTTATCGTATGGCACAAAATACTATGTTTATTTTCTAACAGTACCATTTTTTAGCCATCCTTGTGTATCTGTCAGTGTTAGAATTCACAATTAACACATGTCTATGATGAATAGACATGTATAAATATATATATACATGAGCGTTTCATTTGTGTATTACAAATGTTTATTTTACCAACTAGAAAGAGCAACTCCTTCATATAATGAACTCCTTCACCTGATTTCATATTAAAAGCACAGAAAAAAAGACTGAGAAAAGGAAATTTTCAAGACAATCAGAGTCTTCCCATTGCATGAACACAGCGTTTACCTCATGCCCCATTTTCATTTCCCATGGGTGGTACCTGCAATGCCTAGAGGAGATAAATGTTTCCAACTGAGATGGTTTTGGGTTGGTTGTTGGTCACCAATTGTGACAACAGATGGGTGCTGGTAGTCACCCTCTCTTTCCACAGCAGTGTACCAGTGGCTCTCAGTGGTAATATGGCAATTATTGCTCTCTTGTAGTTAATAAAAACAATTGTGATGCAGTCAATCAACATTCTCTCTTAGTTGGTGCCTTATCCCTCAACTATCATTCAAATATCCCTTTCCAGAGTTTTGGCAGCCTTACTGAGCACGTATTCAAACCAGCAGTTGTTGTGTACTTTGTTCACATTCCAGAAATACCCTTTTATTTAGTGTCCTGACTACCTATCCTACTGGAAAGTAAACCATTTCAGAGATAAAAAAGGGTTATTTGCTGCATCTTAACTTCAGCCTATGCTTTTTGTTCACCGTTGGTCCAGTCAACCCCTGAAATATACAGAGGTGTTCTGTGAAGTCTTTTCTTTTCTCATTCCTGCTTAGTTTCTCGCTGTTTCAGAAATTTCTGTGAAGCTTCAGGTTCCATGTCTCTCCTTAAAAGCCAGCCAAACCTGGACAATTCAAATGAAGATCCTGTTCACCAAAACAAAATCTATGAGCCTCTGTTTCACTTCTTTGATTTCCACTGCCTCTACTCCGTATGGACAAGGATTCATAGATTATACTTCTTTAATTTCCAACATATATTTCAATTGTAGTGTTTGTTTCCATTGGAACAAATCATTGGAAATCAAGATCTCTGATGATTCCTGCCATACTCTTCTTCAAGAGAAAGTACTTTGTTTGTGTGCTTGTCTCCTAACCTCACCACTCAGCTCCCAGCAGATAGTTCTGCTCAGAAAATAGACAGACAGATGATAGAAGTTAAGTGCATTTGTTGACCCTACACGGGGAGGACCAAAGTTGGTACCTGAGGCAAGTTCAGTTTCAGACTGGAAAAGGATGGGAAATTTTGCTGGCTGAGGTAACCGGGTTTGATTTGCTCACATGACTCTGTTGTTCTCCTAAAATGGATAAGCACTTAGAAGAAATGCAACCTTTCCTGTATCATTGTCTCACATTTCAGCAGGACAGGACAGAGCTCTGTAATTCTGAGAGCAGCTCCCCAGCGTGAATACTTTGGCAATTTTTGTGGGGTTTTTTAGATTGGCAGTGTCATCCAAAAAATTATTTAACTTTTATTTAAATAAAATTATTACTTTTATTTGAGACATAACCCAGATTAGGATTCTGTTCTTAGGTTGTGTACCATTCTTACTCTTCATCTCATCCAGTTCTTCTAGGAACCTGCAGCTCCTTGACCTGATTTACCAGTTCTTAGTTTGTGAGCCACCCCTCTGCAGCACAGTGATTGCTGTCTCTCGAGTGCCTTGCCCTACTCGTTGCCTTTTTGCCCTTCTGATGTGCTCTTATCAACATCTTAATATATGTATTCACTGCTGCACACTCTCTGCTGCTTGATTCACTGTAATAATTTCTTGCTTTATGCTACCAGAGTTTTCTGATGTGAAGAAATACTTCTTTTCAGACCCCCGGGTTTACTCTGCTTTCTCCTCTGTGATGCTGTATACACAGTGCAAGCATACCAGCCACTCCTTCCTGAGCAGCATATCTTGTGCCTGGTGAGCATTCTAGTGTCACCAGTCAGAGACACTTCTTTTTCAGGGCATTTAAGATCAAATCCTGTTTGCTTTCAAATGGCAGTACTTTCAAACTGCCCAGTTTAATTTCATTCTTTATAAAGGCACTGATTTTTAGGTGTCTGAGATCTACCTATAGGTTTCCTTTGGACATTACCTCTATAGAATGTAACTTGAAATTATCCAGACTGTCTGTGGAACCAATTAAAAAAAGAGAAAAAAGTATAATTTCTGGGGTTTTTCTTGGTATAGGAGGAACATTCAAAATCTTTGTACCTAGTTTAAAATTCAATTTCACATTGTCTTTGTAATTATTTCTTTACTACTGGACTGTCACATAGAGTCTGTTTTTCCCTAAATTATCATGGTGCTTGTTGACATTGCCCTCTCTTGCTGGTGTGAATTGGGCTTATCAGCAATAAGCTAACCTGCTCTGAATTCACTTCAGTGTCTGCCAGTCTGTAGTTACTGGAAAGATTTCTCTTTTATTTTTCCTCTTCTTTTCCCCTTGGCTAGTTCAGCATTTTCAGCCATTTTCTTTATTTTCAAAGGCTTACGCCTGAGGGATTAAGATCTACATTCGTTTAATATTGGGAATAAAGTGGAAGTTCGAAACTGCAAGGCTAAAACTTGAAGAAGGATCTTTGTAGAGATTAATATTTTCCTGAGCAATCTGTGAGCTGAATCATGGTCTAATTAAATAGCCCAGATTTAGTGAGTTTGCACTTAAACATTAGCAGCCTCTAGAATGTGCAAAGCTGAAATGAGTTTGAATTTTTTCTGTAAATGAGAAGTTAAATTATCATAGTAATTTCATTAAATCATTTTTTAATCTTTCAAGCCAAATCACTACTTTAAGAGAATAATTTGGACTTGTAGTCACTGTTTGTAAGTACCTGTCTCCCCACTGGCTTTCTTACCCCATTTCCTGTTGCACTCGCAGATGGTTCCCAGTTTCATACAGAACCAGCTCAATTTCCGACAGAGCTAAAAGCTGAACATCTGTAGTCAGGTGCTCCAGAATGACCTGACTCTCTGCAGTATGGTATAGAAAATTCTGCAAGAAGAGTCAGCCTTTGACCTGCCAAGAGTTTGTTACTGCTAAAATGCTTCTATCTGGGTCCCCGACTGCACCGTGGGTTAGGGGAGAGGAGGAAGAGATGTGTCACTGCTGCATGTATGTGTGCGTGGTGCCTGGGAGATGACTTGGAGCAGCACGTGGTGCCCGTGCTCTGTTCCACAGCCGTGAATATCTGAGGGCTTGGTAGAGTCAAGCAATGGAGGCAATTTGTTTGGAGTTTGCATTCCAAATTAAGCATGGTGGTTGGACATAGTGCTTGAGACATCGGTCACGTTTGTCTGTGTGCATTAACATCTCTGTATTGATTACCTCCTGTTTGTAGGGTGCAGAACTCCGAGATTTTCTCTTATTGACACAGAATTATTTAATGGAATCACCATATTAGAAATCTATCAAAAATACGTAGATTTGAGAAATGGGCTCATGTTAATTGGAACTAAATTTTGCTAGAGATACCATTTCCCTGGCATCTTTTTTAGAATGTCTTGGCCTTCTTTTGCCCTAGGATAGGGATTTTTGTGTCTCTCTGCTTTTGGCACAGTGCACCTCGATGTGCAGTATTGCATCCCTGCAGCGCGTGTCTCCCTGCACGCTTCCCACAGTGTGTATCCGCTAAGACTCAGAATTATTAAACATGTGAAATTCCCATAGGACTCCATTATGTGTAATTAACAGATAAACTGTCATCAGAATCAATAAAACGTGCTAAATGATCCAAACTTGTATATAATTAAGTGTCTGTTTTAGAGCAGGAGCTGAAACTTTTTTTTTTTTCTTTCCAATTTGCACATTTGTTTTGACAATAGAAGCTGCAACGTTTTGGTTAACCTGTTACTTACTGGTTTGTGTTTTAGTTTCATATGTTTCTGCCTAAAAAAGCAAAGCATTTACTATGGGGCCTTATTTCCTGAGGAAGTAGTTGTGTGTAAGCTTTCAGGAAATGAATCTTAGATGCACCTTCATGCTCAGCATGTAATTGAAGTATTTGAAGCATATGGAAAATTTGTTGCTGTTGTCATCAGTAGGGGGAAAAGCAGGAGGGAAATCAAAACACTTATCCTGCACATTACTTAATGCAGGAGGTGGAATCAGTGATGGGACTGGGTTCTTCCCTGTCCAATTTCTGCCTAGCGTGGGAGCTTTATTCCAAAAAAATCCATCCCAAAACAATCCAAAAAACCCCACAGTATACCAAGCAAGCCATCTACTGAACAGATTTCAAAGGAGATGCTATGACAGTACGATGGATTCACTGTCCCATCCCTGCCCCGTGTTGCACACACAGAAAGTCCGCAAGCCATCCAAATTTTGGTAACTGATTGAGGTGTTTGGTGGCACATTTTCCCTGCAGCTATTCTTCCTTCGTTGCATTCCCCCTCCTTGGAATACATTGCTTTTTCTTTGGCATTTATGATTACATAAAACTGGAGAGTTAGGGCTTCTCATCTGAAATCATCTCCGCATGGTCCAGTAACTGCATGTTCTCAGGGACATCTTCCCCTTTGTATTTATGCTGTTTAGGGTTTTACAGTTATTTCAGTTAGATCTTTTCTTTTTATTTCACACTTCCATTGCTTTAATCTTTCCGGGTCACGTAGCAGCTCAGTTTAGTTCTCTGTGTGCCTTTTGCCCAGACTTCTCACTTAATGCTTACACTGCCAGAACACCTCACCTGAAAAGGGTCAGGGCCAGGCCCTTGCTCTGGAGGGTTTAAAAAAATGGCAAAACCCCCACAAATAACAGGACAAAGCAACCTCTGGGTGGATTGTTGAAAAGGAGTATAACTCAGTGCTCCCTCTCTACCTGAACAGGCCTAAGGGAGAAGAACTTTGCTAGGCCTGTCAGGAAATCGTTATCAAACCCACTCTTCCCTTGTGTCAGTGAAGTAGTCCTCACACTGTCATTTTTATATAGCCATTGGCACCACTGATGCCCACAGCTTCCAGCCCCTCAGCCTTGAGCCTGCTGCATTTACTTGTAGCCTTCCTGTAGCTTTCCCGTAGCTTTTCTCATATCTGTGCAGCCAGTGCCTTGGCTTCAGGAGGATGAGGAGAAGGACTGTTTACCTCAGAGTTAATTTAGAGCTCGGCAGCAATTCCACTTACTGTCCTAAGGGCTGATGTAGAAATAAGCACGTAATTATCTCTCTCCTTTGTAAAAGAGGATGGCACCAGGGAAAGAGTCTTGCAGGCGTTGAGTTGCCTGATGTTCTGGCACGCCCTACTGACACCTCCTGTCGCTCCTTTGTTTTGCAGACTCAATGCACATAGAGGATGTTGAGGCAGTGCAGAAACTTCAGGATGTCTTACACGAGGCTCTGCAGGATTACGAGGCCGGGCAGCACATGGAAGACCCTCGTCGTGCCGGCAAGATGCTGATGACTCTCCCACTTCTGAGGCAAACCTCCACCAAGGCTGTGCAGCATTTCTACAACATCAAACTGGAAGGCAAAGTCCCCATGCACAAACTTTTTTTGGAAATGCTGGAGGCCAAGGTCTGACTAAAGCATCATGGGCTTTCCCATCATGCACGTTTTAAAAGGAAAAAAAAAAAAAAAAGGGAAAATAAACAGGATAATAATGGCAAAGAAACTTAGTGTTTAATTAAGGAGAAAAAAATGACTGCACTGATATTTAGCAGCAAGACTGTGAAGCAGCTTTCAACTTTTTCTTCTGTGTCTTTCTGATGCAGTTTTTCCTTTCCTTTTCCTTTTCTCTCTTTTCCTTTCTGTTCTTTCCTTTCCTTTTTCCTTTTCTCTTTTTCCTTTGCTGCTGAACTTTTTAAAAGAGGTCTCTAATTGAAGAGACATGGAAGCCAGGCCTGCCAAAGGATGGAAATCCATAATATGGATGCCAGTGAACTTATTATGAACCATAATGTCCCCAATGACAAAGGAATCAAAGAGAGAACCACCGTACCTAGCAGTACCGTACAACACGATGAACTGACTGAATGCAGTATTAGATTTCATAGGAGCAGTCTCTAATTAGACGACTAAGCGACGATGCATCGGCTGCTTCTTATCATTGCATTTTCCATCTAGATCAGTTACAGCCATTTGATTCCTTAATTGTTTTTTCAAGTCTTCCAGATATTTCTTAGGTTAGCTACGATGTAACTTTTTCAGGGAATAGTTTAAGCTTTATTCATTCATGCAATACTAAAGAGAAAGAAATACTGCATTTTTGTGCTGGCTTGAACAATGATGAACAATAATGAAGGACAAATGAATCCTGAAGGAAGATTTTTTTAAATGTTTCGTTTCTTCTTACTAACGGAGATTTTTTTGTACCAGCTTTACCAGTTTTCAGCCATTTATTAATGTGGGAATTTATCTTACTAAAGCAATAGTTGAAGGGAAGGTGCATATTATCACGGATGCAATTTATGTTGTGTGCCAGTCTGGTCCAAAACATCCAGTTTCTTAACATGAGCTCCAGTTTATAACTAAATGTTCACTGACTCAAAGGATTAGATTACACCTACGGTATATCTGAGTAGTCTAGCATATAAATACGCCATGTCAAATACCAATCTATAAAGGTGTTAGGAGACAGCGACTGTACAGAGGTATAGTTGCTACGTGATTTCTAACTGCTTCAGTTGTCAATGAATGAGATACTGCCTGTTTGCAAAATTGTAACCTTACTCACGGAGAAACCCTCAGTAGCTTAGAGGCAATAAGGCAAACGCCAACGTCTGCAAAATTAAGAAATCAGAGTAGTAGACTTCTGACCAAATTCAACGATTTAACACTTCTATACCTTATTTATTAATTTAGAGTTTATTTTGTAAATTGCAATTGTTAACAAGTAGCTAAACCAGTATACGTGCTTTTCAACCAGTACTGTCACAGCATGGAAGTCAGTCAGTTTCAAGACTGTTAAGAGGTGTAATCTAATGTATAAACCAATTAGATGCCCCCAGAAAACTACAGTCGCTAAATAACCGATAAACAGTAACCTCCATCAAATGCTATACCAATGTACCAGTGTTAGTAGCTGCTCCCTGTACTATGTGAACATCCTTATTCTATGTACACAGATGTAATTAAAATTGTAATCCTAACAAACAAAAGAAATGTAGTTCAGCTTTTCAATGTTTCATGTTTGCTGTGCTTTTCTGAATTTTTATGTTGCATTCAAAGACTGTTGTCTTGTTCTTCTTGTGGTGTTTGGATTCTTGTGGTGTGTGCTTATAGACACAGGGTAGAATTAGAGACAATATTGGATGTACAATTCCTCAGGAGATTACAGTAGTATATTCTATTCCTTACCGGTAATAAGGTTCTTCCTAGTAATAATTAAGAGATCGAAACTCCAAACAAATACTCGTTATGAACAGATACACATCGAAATCATAATATTTTCAAAACAAGGGATAATTTNTTCCAGAAAGTTTGTGCAGGGTTTAAGTTACTACTGTTCAAGTACACTATATATATATAAATATATAATATAAATATTGTTTTTGCTGTATCACATTAAAGAACTTGGGCTTCAGGGTCAAAAGCCAATCGACTAGGTATAAACAAAAACACACACAAAAAAATAATGGAGATGTGTTAAAGGCACACGGTGCAAATTTTAGTTTTTGTTTTCAGTAATTTTTTGGAGCTGCAAAAGAACAAGTATCTCAAGACTGTAAAAGCATTACCTGAAATAGAGCTAAAAGAACTGCACGGGCTTTACCATATTGTTCATCTTAAACCTTGCTGGAGAAGAGTTCTTACAAGACCACTTACTTAATGTGAAGTGTTGGGAAATTTTCGAAGGGTGTATGTTTTAGCCATAACAATTTAATTTCTATTTTTGCTTCATTTTTTTTTTTTAATTTTTTCTTATTTAAAGCAATATGATTGTGTGACTCCCAGAAGTTACACATTTGTTTCAATCAGATCAGATTGTTGTATTTATTCCACTATTTTGCATTTAAATGATAACATAAAAAGATATAAAAAATTAAAACTGCTATTTTTCTTATAGAAGAGAAAATGGGTGTTGGTGATTGTATTTTAATTATTTAAGCGTCTCTGTTTACCTGCCTAGGAAAACATTTTACGGCAGTCTTATCGTGCAAAGATCGCAAAAGGACAAAAAATAAAATAAAAATTAAACTGCTTATAATAATCCAGGAGTTGCATAATAACCAGTAGTTAAAAAGCAAAACAAAACAAAAAAAAAACAAAAACAAACATGTCTATAGCTGTAGATGGGCTTCACATCTGTATAGCAATCAACTGTATATTTTTGTGATGTGTATCATACCGTGTGCTCCAACCAATGTCCATTTGTGTAAATGTATTTATTTTATATTGTATATATTGTTAAATGCAAANGAAAAAAAAAAAAAAAGGGAAAATAAACAGGATAATAATGGCAAAGAAACTTAGTGTTTAATTAAGGAGAAAAAAATGACTGCACTGATATTTAGCAGCAAGACTGTGAAGCAGCTTTCAACTTTTTCTTCTGTGTCTTTCTGATGCAGTTTTTCCTTTCCTTTTCCTTTTCTCTCTTTTCCTTTCTGTTCTTTCCTTTCCTTTTTCCTTTTCTCTTTTTCCTTTGCTGCTGAACTTTTTAAAAGAGGTCTCTAATTGAAGAGACATGGAAGCCAGGCCTGCCAAAGGATGGAAATCCATAATATGGATGCCAGTGAACTTATTATGAACCATAATGTCCCCAATGACAAAGGAATCAAAGAGAGAACCACCGTACCTAGCAGTACCGTACAACACGATGAACTGACTGAATGCAGTATTAGATTTCATAGGAGCAGTCTCTAATTAGACGACTAAGCGACGATGCATCGGCTGCTTCTTATCATTGCATTTTCCATCTAGATCAGTTACAGCCATTTGATTCCTTAATTGTTTTTTCAAGTCTTCCAGATATTTCTTAGGTTAGCTACGATGTAACTTTTTCAGGGAATAGTTTAAGCTTTATTCATTCATGCAATACTAAAGAGAAAGAAATACTGCATTTTTGTGCTGGCTTGAACAATGATGAACAATAATGAAGGACAAATGAATCCTGAAGGAAGATTTTTTTAAATGTTTCGTTTCTTCTTACTAACGGAGATTTTTTTGTACCAGCTTTACCAGTTTTCAGCCATTTATTAATGTGGGAATTTATCTTACTAAAGCAATAGTTGAAGGGAAGGTGCATATTATCACGGATGCAATTTATGTTGTGTGCCAGTCTGGTCCAAAACATCCAGTTTCTTAACATGAGCTCCAGTTTATAACTAAATGTTCACTGACTCAAAGGATTAGATTACACCTACGGTATATCTGAGTAGTCTAGCATATAAATACGCCATGTCAAATACCAATCTATAAAGGTGTTAGGAGACAGCGACTGTACAGAGGTATAGTTGCTACGTGATTTCTAACTGCTTCAGTTGTCAATGAATGAGATACTGCCTGTTTGCAAAATTGTAACCTTACTCACGGAGAAACCCTCAGTAGCTTAGAGGCAATAAGGCAAACGCCAACGTCTGCAAAATTAAGAAATCAGAGTAGTAGACTTCTGACCAAATTCAACGATTTAACACTTCTATACCTTATTTATTAATTTAGAGTTTATTTTGTAAATTGCAATTGTTAACAAGTAGCTAAACCAGTATACGTGCTTTTCAACCAGTACTGTCACAGCATGGAAGTCAGTCAGTTTCAAGACTGTTAAGAGGTGTAATCTAATGTATAAACCAATTAGATGCCCCCAGAAAACTACAGTCGCTAAATAACCGATAAACAGTAACCTCCATCAAATGCTATACCAATGTACCAGTGTTAGTAGCTGCTCCCTGTACTATGTGAACATCCTTATTCTATGTACACAGATGTAATTAAAATTGTAATCCTAACAAACAAAAGAAATGTAGTTCAGCTTTTCAATGTTTCATGTTTGCTGTGCTTTTCTGAATTTTTATGTTGCATTCAAAGACTGTTGTCTTGTTCTTCTTGTGGTGTTTGGATTCTTGTGGTGTGTGCTTATAGACACAGGGTAGAATTAGAGACAATATTGGATGTACAATTCCTCAGGAGATTACAGTAGTATATTCTATTCCTTACCGGTAATAAGGTTCTTCCTAGTAATAATTAAGAGATCGAAACTCCAAACAAATACTCGTTATGAACAGATACACATCGAAATCATAATATTTTCAAAACAAGGGATAATTTCTGTAACAGTTTATTATAGAATACCAATGTATAGCTTAGAAATAAAACTTTGAATATTTCAAGATTATAGATAAGTCTAATTTTTAAACGCTGTAAATATAGCTTTTATCCAATCATCTCTCAGATGTTGTTATTAACTCGCTCTGTGTTGTTGCAAAACTTTTTTGGTGCGGACAAGTTTCCAAAACTATTGCTACGTTGTGTGCTTTAAACAAAATAACAATGGGCCGATGGGACATCGACCTCGTGCTAGAAAAGACTGTGTATCTATCATTAGCTATATGGGACTATATCGTAGGTTGTGTTTTCTCAGTAGAGAAGTGACTGTAGTGTGATTCTAGATAAATCATCATTAGCAATTCATTCAGATGGTCAATAACTTGAAATTTATAGCTGTGATAGGAGTTCAGAAATTGGCACATCCCTTTTGAAGAAAAAAAAAAAANGGAAATTTTCGAAGGGTGTATGTTTTAGCCATAACAATTTAATTTCTATTTTTGCTTCATTTTTTTTTTTTAATTTTTTCTTATTTAAAGCAATATGATTGTGTGACTCCCAGAAGTTACACATTTGTTTCAATCAGATCAGATTGTTGTATTTATTCCACTATTTTGCATTTAAATGATAACATAAAAAGATATAAAAAATTAAAACTGCTATTTTTCTTATAGAAGAGAAAATGGGTGTTGGTGATTGTATTTTAATTATTTAAGCGTCTCTGTTTACCTGCCTAGGAAAACATTTTACGGCAGTCTTATCGTGCAAAGATCGCAAAAGGACAAAAAATAAAATAAAAATTAAACTGCTTATAATAATCCAGGAGTTGCATAATAACCAGTAGTTAAAAAGCAAAACAAAACAAAAAAAAAACAAAAACAAACATGTCTATAGCTGTAGATGGGCTTCACATCTGTATAGCAATCAACTGTATATTTTTGTGATGTGTATCATACCGTGTGCTCCAACCAATGTCCATTTGTGTAAATGTATTTATTTTATATTGTATATATTGTTAAATGCAAAAAGGAGATATGATTCTGTAACTCCAATCAGTTCAGATGTGTAACTCAAATTATTATGCCTTTCAGGATGATGGTAGAGCAATATTAAACAAGCTTCCACTTTTGATTGCTTTTATTTTATTTTTTGTGTTGTGGGGTTTTTTTGGTTTTATTTTTGTTTTCTAGGGAGGAAATAAGCCGATCAGCATCACCTTTTGTTACTTCCATTCAAAGAGTAGAGAGCATCACCCTCTTCCCTTGAAGTACAATATGAGTGTAAATAAATGCTATATAAAGGCCTGTCAACCTGAATTCTAATGTGCTATGAGACATTTTGCATATTTAAGAGTATGCAAAATGTCTTGTACCACACCGGAATTCATTCTGACAAGGCTTTATATAGCACTTATTTAATCTTAAAGCATCTCCACATCAACCTGCATTACTCAAAATCATTGCCTCTCTGTCAATGTCATAAAAGAAAACTTTCCCACTATTTTAAGATCACATTAATATCATCTGGAAGTACTTGCTTTTTCATCAACAGTTCGTTCACTTCCTACCATAGGAGATCCATTTTGTGTCTTCTGGGTAAAAAAATTTTATAAAGTCTGTATTACTTGATCCAGGTTTTCTGAATGGAAGTCAACAGCCACACGAGCAATAATATAGATTGGTGTTAATGAAGAGCAGTGATAAGTGATCCAGGGGGTTGAGCAGCACGGTTCAGAGCTCTGCAGGGGTTGGCCCGCGCTGCCCGTGGACCCTTCTGGACCCATCACAGAGGTGTTAATGTGTGCTTTTCTTGCCTTCTAGCCTGTCTTGGTAGTACTTTGTCGTGCTTGCCAACATATTTCTCACCTTCACTGCTGGCCGTCCTCTGGAGGCTCTGGCTGGCGGTGCAGTGCGATGCTGGGGGCCTGGAGTGTGGTGGTGAGCCTTGGGCAGAGTGAGGGGCATCCAGTGCTGGGGGGAAAGCGTCCTTTCTGCTGCTAGCACCTTCAGGTATCATAACGGTGCTAAGAGAAGGGGTTCCTCAGGAGGAGCAGCAGGACAAACAGAAGTTTGATTGTGTACGGACTCTTCAAAGGTTTTTAGTGTTGACGCTGATGTGTGTGTGTGTGCATACACAGGCACAGGTGTGCGTGCCCAGCCCTTTTTTGACGTTCTGATTTGGCGTTATTGCAGTACCTCCTCAAAAGAAAGCACATGCTGTACCGTACCTTAGGAGTGAAGAAAGGAGTGTTAAGTGCGTAAAGAGTTTTTCACACACCGACGGGAAAAAGAGCAGCAGTACCCAGCCGTGCTGTGCCTTCCTCACCACATGACTGCATCTACTTGCTGGTGAAGTGTTCCCACATACAATTAAAAGAAATCATAATTAGCGTGCTTCTCTCCCATTTGGGGATCGTGCAGCACTTTACGATCACAAATTTGGCATTGAAGAAAATGCAGGAGGAAAAATGCAGGAAACACTGTAACGCAGAGGGATGCAGCTCTGTGGAGTCGGTTGGGTTTCGTGTTGTTTTTTTTTTTTTTTTTCCCCTTTTTATTCTTTCAACACCGTCTCCGCAGCAAAGCCAGGAAGCGCTCAGAGCTCCAGTGGAAGTGTTGAGGTAGGCAGAATCGTTTCAGTCGGCACCTGTGGGGAATTTGGCTGCGAGCACGAACCTCTCTGAACTCCGGAACCAGCTGCTGAACCTTACAAGCCCGGAAAGGGCTGAGGAAGGGGGGGGGAAGGAGGGCAGCGGTGTCAGCCCCTCGTCCCCTCTCTGTGCCGCTGCTCCGAGCACCGCCTGGCGAGCCCGCAGACCTCCCAGCCCGGCTGCGCCTAACCGCGGCGAAAGTAGATTTCGCCAGGCACGCTTTGCATCCCGCTTCCCTCGGAAGAGTCGCGGTCCCCGGGTGGGAGCGCGATTCTGGCACGGCAGCCGCCTGTCCCCGTCCCCCTCCTCGCTCCGCGCTGCTGCCCTGGCACCGGAGGCAGGCTCAGGCTGTCCGATGCCGTCAGCGCTGATGCAAAAAGGGAAACGTGCTGAGGGGGCTGCGCGGTGACGCGGGGCTCTGAGCTTCTGAGTGGGGCTTTTTTGTTTCGTTGACCTTGAGATTTCGCAGTGTGGAAGGGGCTGGCGAGCGCCCATAAGAAGTCGTCTGCGACGGTCTCTGTAGGGAACGGGCGCGAAAATCCCGTAGCCGTCAGCGCTATCGCACGTGCAGCTCCTTGGGCTTCTCCGTGCACAGGCTGTGCCGATGCTGACGAAACACTGCTGGAAGCTAAACAGGTTGAAAATATAGATGTTTAGAAGTCGAATAACGAAAGGTGGATGCTGAAAGATAACTGAGGTGGGAATTTTGTCCGTAGTGAGGCAAGCCATAGTGCTGCACAACAATAAGCGTGCTCCTGTGGGAGCACGTGCTAACGGCCTGCTGAGGGTACGAGACTTACTGCCTACAGGCTCATTCAGACCAAAGTTTTTTTTCTCTTTATTTTCCTTTTCCTTTTCTTTTTCTACCCTTTCATTTTCTTCTTTCTCTTTCTCTTTTTTCATTTTTCCTTTTCTATTCTTCATTTTTTTCTCTCTTTTTCTCCGTCTTTGTCTCTCTCTTTCCTTTTCTCTTTCTCACTTTTCTCTTTTGTTTTTGACCATTACCTGTCCTGATTTTTGCCCTGAAGTGAAGTAAGTGTCAGCTTTCATCTGCTTTCTGAATTCCTATTTCTTTTTCCCATGGCCTTTGCTTATTTCCTTAACATTATTATTATTATTTTTACTTGTACCTTCCCTTTACTTTGCATTTTGTCTCCATAGTGCAATGTAGGTCTCCGATTCCACATGGCATTTTGCTAATTACTGTATCCTTCGTTACACCGCTTGGCTGTGGTAGCTGCATCACAAGGCGTGTGCTTTTCCTGTCTAATATGCTGCTGATTCCATGTGCATAGATCGGCTGTCCTCTAACACACAGTTCACAAACTTCCTCCTTGAGACTGCTATTAAAATAAGTCCAGAAAAGAATATGGGTATATTAACCTGCTCTTAATACTTTTAGTCACAAGTGTTCAAAGGTGTTTGCACTGTGCTTCCACGATACGTCCTGGTTGTGCTGATTGTTACTGTCTTGGTAAGATCAAAACCCATTCTTTTTCAGCGCTCAGATTCCCAACCCCAATTTCTTACACTCTCTCCTAATGTAAAAAAGCAAGTGGCTGCAGATTGATTACACTCAGGATCTTATTATTAAGCAGAACAGAAAAGAAAGGAATTTCAAAATATAGTCCTCTGTTCCCAGGAGTATTTGTCTTGTTCTCCACGAAGTTAAAGGTCTGAAATAATGTGCCCATCAGGAGCTCAATGTTGCATGTCCATGCCAGTTGGTCCAAGGGCTTGTTATGATGGTAATGACCTGCTGAAACGTGAGCTTTGATGGCAACAATACAATTGCTACCAGCTCACCCGCTGGGAGAAATATTTTATTATTGTCAAATGCCCTCCGCAGAGATTTGTTTTGCCTGTTCCTGTTTAAATTAAATTCAGAGCAGAACTGCATTATTATTTCTCTAGAGTATATTTGAAATAAACAACTAGTCTCCAAATTTAGGATTCCTGGTTAGTTTAAATTTTCTTATTAGCAGAAAAATTACAATAGGTGACAACATAGCTGCAGGAATATTATTATGGCAGCCATACAAGAGATTTACACACTGAGAGCATGGCCTAAAAGCACAAGAACTCCCTTCTACTTTACTAATACCAGCCAAATTAATAATTAACTGTGCCATAAATTCTACAGCCTTAAAGAATGATGTCAATGCTTTTCTGTGTCACACGAGAGGAATTTTGTCATAAGACCAAGCAGGGTTCTCAATGAAGAGTGCTACTTAGATGCAGGACGCAGACCCGGGAAGCAGAGCTTGCCACTCTGCATTACTGCAGCTCGGTGGACGGGTGACAGCAGGACTTCAGAGTCATTTACTGCTGCTTTCTCTAGGCGAAACTGCGCTCCTCTGGCTCTGAAATGGAGCACATTTTGTTACACTTTCAATGGGCCCGATTATCTCTTCCACAAGCTAAAGAGACAACACAAAGTCCCAGCTTATGCAATTTCCTCCAGAATTGCTCTGCCCAGCTGGGGGCTCCCAGCAGTACTGTCCAGTCGTGCAGTTTCACATCTCTGCCTGCTGAGTGCAGTCTGGGCAGGCACTGATCTGCCTATGTGGGATGTGGGGCCTGAAGCCTGCTTGTGGCCTCACAGCCACCAGCTGGGTCATGTGCAGGTGTTCTGCAAAGAGCAAATGGATCTGATGCCCAATGGGCATCCCTTCAGCATGAAACAGAAGTGTTTCAGTCCTGGCTTCCTGGTGCAGGAGCTGCCCAGCACACAGGTCACTCTCCCTCCCCTAAGCCTTCAGTGAACTGTCTGACCTTTTCCCCATAAGAAAAAATATGTTTGAGGATCTGAAGTCCACCATACAGCTCAGCTGCAGGCGTGACGTGTCCTCAGCTGGGGGTAGGGCCTGGCCCAACCACAGTGCCCACTGCACCTCGCTCCCAACGGCCTCTGCATCTTGGCACAGGATTCTTTGTGGCCAAAAAGATGAGCTGATAACAGAAACGGTTGTGGGACAGAAACTGTGACATCTTGAGACCAATGTGAAGAATGAAGGATGTGAACAACCACAGCACTGTGCTAGTTCTGCTTTGTATCTCAGATTGGAGTAAAGCAAACAGGTTCCTCAGTTTCTTTTGATGCTTCTTTACACTCTTCCTCTCCTCTGACTACAGCCCCAACATTTTTTGTCTTTGATATATTTGTGATTGTGGTGCCTTGATGTATTTCAGGCGCGTTGTCAAGATGGGCTTTGATAATACTGTAAGTTGTAAATGTGTCTATACTTGCAATATATGAGGTTTTACATAGTTCTCACATTGATTCCCTCGCTCCTTTGTCACCTAGACAGAGATCCACTGGCAAGGTGACCATGACAAAAGCACACAACAGAGAAGGGGGGTCCCTTCCCCCTACTTTCCTTGCTCCTTTACGTTGACCAAATGTCTTTCTAAATGACTTGCTGAGCCAGGCTATTCTTATATCTTACATATAAATGGACTCTGTCTTACAACCAGAAGATTCAGGGGAAAAAATTTCAGCTCCCGAAGTGAAAAGATTAAGGTCAGTCATTCCACACAACAAAATCTTTTCACAAGAGCAGCATAACAAAAGAATCTGCAAGCCTATCTGCAACATGGTTTATAGCACCATGAAAATCAGGAGATGCTATGACATCCTTTTAGAGGACTGTACTACTTTTTAACAGACTTACTGCAGAAACAGTTGGGCAGAAGAAGGTGATATTAAACACAAAGCTAACTTGTTTCCTTCCTTACTTCTATTTACTTGCTGGCATTTTTTTACGGGGAGAACATCTGCAGTGTAGCTGAGCATGTGTGATTCTCAGACAACACGTCATGTTTGGATGACATTGGGTGACATGCCATTGAATGCAGTGGAACGAGGTAACCAAATCCCTGTGATGGGCTGCTCTGATGTTCTGCTCATCTTTGTTTACTCCATCAGTGTTTAAAATCAGGTGACAGAAGCTATTTGACTGCATACCTGCAAAGCACAACACGATCCTTGGACTGAGGCAGTTTTGAAGTGCTATTCACAAAGTCAAATCATCTTAACAGATGTTTCGGCTTAAAGATAAATTATTTGTATTTGGCACTGTGGCCCAGCCAAATTGCACTTATTTCAGTAGACTTCATTCTGGCAGAGCAATGAACAACAGAAAGGACTTACCAAATGCATTAAAAATCTATTTAAAATTTAAAGACTGTGCCAACAGCAAGGGGAGTCTGGAGCTGAGGTTGGCTTAATGTGAACGGATTTAGAGTGGCCAGAAGGGGCAGCAAATGGTAGTCATCAGGCGTGCCCAAAGATTTGGAAGAATCTGAAGCTGAAAAAGTCACAGCCATGTTGGAAGAGAAAGACAAAACCTGCAAAGAAAAGAGATCTGTAAACGAGAAAAAAAAAATGCAGCTGTGGAGAGAGAAATCCAAACAGAGACAGAAAGAGAGAACGAATGCAGATAGGAACACAACGCCCACCAGGCTGGTCACAGCTGTGTATAGCTGTGTCCACCTGGTGCTGAGCTGGGTGCTAGGAACCTGCCCTCAGCTGTAAGCAATGTCCCAGGACAGGGGTGGGGGTTCTGGCCGGTAACAGCAGCTCTCCCTGTGTATTTAAGGTGGGAGGGGCCAGTTGTTGCTTGGTTGAATTAGCTTTCTGCTGGGGGCTTAGATGTGAGCTGTGGCTTGGGCTGAAATGTTGGGGTTTGTTTTTTTGTTTCTGTGCTGCCTTGGCTGTGCAATGTTGAAGAACACTTGTATTAGGAGGGGTTGCTCTAGATATACCCAGTTGGTGGTTTTAACCTGGATATAAGTCTGTTTAGTTCACTGCTGCTTGGACTGGGCAGGTGATGGAGCACTTCAAAATCATGTTCAATAGAAGTACCTCTGATCTGAAGGCCTTAGGAACTGATATAAATCATAGAAGGTAAGATGTGATTAAGAAAATATGTGGTGGGAGGGTACAAATAATGGTGAGAGTGTCTTGATCAGGTCATAGTGTACCAAGAAAGCGTGGGATCAAGCCTCGGGGCTTTCCTATAAGCTGAGAGCAATAAAGTTTCATCCTTTTCAGCATGCAAACTGCTCCTTGCAGTATAGTTGCTGATGTTCTGCCATGTGAAGGCAAGCTGAACTTTTATGTTCGCTTTCTATATGAGCAGCTATTTTTGGAATCTAATTACCCCTGTTTAGGGAGTCTGGTTAATATATGTTTGTGGGATACAAGAATAGAAAGCAGAAGGCCCCAGCTTGCTGGAAATCAATTTTAATATCCCTATGGCTGTAGTAGCATAAGTGTCAATATACCATATACATGCCTTACAGAGGCTTCTATTTTACAATTAAGCCCTGTGATTTACTGCACATGTGTCACTTGGACTGAAAGAACTACTGAGGAGCTTTATTTTCAGATAAAAGGGAAGAAACAAAGATACTGTTTATAAAGTATTTCTAAGCATAACTGCTTACTTATCTGAAGTTACTATAAAAGCTCACTAGAATGCAAGCACACTGTTATACTTTAAAGTAAGCCATTTAGATGTGATAATATTTTTGCCAATTTGAGCTTTTCTTTGTGTTTTATGCTTGTGGGAAAGGCAGAATGGCAGTGTTACTCTGGTGCAATGCTTGCTGACTTTTGGCTCCTTAAAGCATCAGTCTTCAACCAAGAAGGGTGAATCTTTGTATTGGGATGAGGCACATTATCTTGGGGTGGGCCTATGAGGACTTTAAAAGAGAGAATTCCTACTACTGTGTGTCTTTCTGCTAAAACTTCCCTCCTGCTTTCCAAGTGTATGGAAAGAATTACGTTGCTGTGTTTTATCCACAGGAGGTAGATGCACAGGACCAAAGTCCCTTGGATTGGTGTTCTACACGCTAATCAGTAGTAAAACCTTCTCTTTCTCCCTTAATCCCTGAGTAAGAACAAGTTCTATGAACTATTAACAAAAAAAAGTTTCATCAACATTATATACTTCATTTTATGGGGAGAACTCAAAACTTGCATCTGTCTCTTGTTAAGGAGTAACACCTGTGAGTAGGAGAACAAACATGCCCAGGTGTTTGGAGCAGCATTAAGCAGGAGAGCAGTTCTGCCTATAGGAAAGCAAGCTGCTGGAGGGAGGACCTAATTAGAATAAATAGGTTCAGCTGGGCTCAACTGGTATTGCTGGAGTGCAGAAGTAGGAAGATGGTGGTGCAGGAGGAGAGAGTGGTGTGCCTCCACAAGGAGAGGAAGACTGGATCACAAAAGGTGTGTGCCTATGAATGGGTGGAGGGGCTTCTAGTTATCATGGAAGGTAACTAGCAACTCATCTGAACCTACAAATCTAACCTGCTGTTGGCAAATGAGGCTGGGGTGTTGTGGAAGTGGGAGGCATTTTGATCAGGTACTCCCATGGCCATGTGCTGCTGTTGCAGTGATTTCAGCTTGAGCAAGCTGTGGAAGGGAACCCACCCAGATGCTGGCATGTGGAAGCAGTATGTGTTGGGGCAGCTTAGACTGCATGTGGAGGCTGTGAGGAGTTCCCCCATTCTCAGGGTGCTTTTCTGGGGATGTCGTCTAGGCACTGTGTTCAGTGTACTTTCCTTTAGCCTCTAGTACTGTAAAATGGGTATTCACTTTTTCTTAATTTTTCCTACACTGGTCTGCTTTAGCTTTTGCCCAGAATGTTCTCTCTCAACAAGCACGTGCACCATTTTAACACTGGTTAAATGAGGAAAGATATCAAATCAAAGTATGTTTTAGGTATTTATAAACATATTAAACCAAGGTAATCTTGAAACAGTGTTAGCAAACAGGCCAAACCAGGTTGAACTAATCTATGGATATTAATTTTGTTCTGTAGCCCTTGTCTGTGGGGCAGCAATCTTGCCATGCTTATTGATTATCAGACAAGACTACTAATCCCCTTAAGGTCATTAAGTGTACTTAATTAAAGAGCAGTTAGCAAGCTTCTCTTTACCAAGTTAATAGTGGCTGTTGAAAGTGATTTGTGCATTACCAGTATGGTAGCCATTAATCTAAAAATCAATTTGTCATTTATATTTTCCCAAACAAATATATTCAGTAGGCCAGAAAGGCTAGAAAGCATTCAACAACTGCTCTCACAGTGCACATAAGAATTAAACTTTGCTTTCTCAGACTGTAAGGCTTAAACAGCAGCAGTTTCCATCTACTTTTTTTCTGTAACTCTCTGTCCCATTTAATTCAGAATTAGCAGGGGAAGAACACAGGAGAGGGTAAGAAGCTTGGAAATGCATGGTTCTGGCTCCTTCCATGGAAGGTAACATGTACCTGGAACAGCTCACGTTGCTGTCTTCTCTGACAAAAAGCTTGTGGCTCAGTATTTATTTCTCTGACCTGTTGACTGGCAATTAGTGGACACAGTGCTTCAGAGAAGCTTCTTGTTAAAGTCAAGGAAGGAGGCTGAAGGGATGGTCAGTGTGACTTTAGAGATGCATGTGGGGAAATGAGTGATACTGATGAGACAGGAGAGTGGATGGAGTGCATTGCCATAGAAATATGTTTCATTGTTCGTTATTGGAACTGTTTTTATCCTCTTCACAAATGTGGAGATATCTAATTTTTAATATGGTGTTTCAAAATTAAATGCATACTGGGACACGTTTTCTGGTTCCTGTTGCGGGCACAATTTGTTTTGTGATGTATATAGTTTGAGTCTTCAGTATAGATGTTTCACTAGCGGAGACCTATTGCTGCAGTTAAAGTTTTCCTGAAGAAAATACCACACACCTGTCATGTACTCTTTTGTACTAACTTGCGTATGTAATATAAGACCAAAAGCAAATGTATCTAGCAAATGATGAATCTCTACTGAGCTCCTCATATAGTATGGTGGAGGATGCATGTCCCATTTGGGATGGGAATGTTGGGATGGAAAGGGTGATGGCTATGTTCTACTGAGTATTTACTCTTGAGTGCACCCAGCTGAGCTCTTCCAGGTGGCCTTAGGGTGCTTAGTGATGCTGCTGGAAACTTCCAGCAATGAGGAAATCAGTTGCTTTCCCTTTTTGACCTGAGCAGGTAACTTTCCAACAGTGGAAACGAATCTTTCCCAGTTCTCTCAGCTTTTAAGGTAGAGGACTCAGAGTACTTAGATTTGGAAAAGTTGCAAGGATAAAATGTCAGTCACAAAAGTCTTGTTTTAACCTATATTAAGGATCATTTATTTGCTTTCAATATCTTATTTTTCTTTTGTACCTGAGATACATATATATACATAAATCTTTGACAAAGGTAGACCCTATGATTTGACTTTATTTTACCATTAAAAGCTGGCTTCTATACTTGCCAATGGGATAAAATATTCATTTTGAGCTCTAGATGCAAAGACATCCCTAAGCCAGGATAAAACATTATCTGTCTTGATCATACAGCCAGTGTCATTTCTGGGATAGCAGCTGCATTTGAGAACTTCTATGTAAAATATTTTTATTTTACTAATCAAGACTGTTTAGAAAGTTAGCGGACACCCTGACTTCCAGTGAAGGTCCGTCTTTGACAGAAGTTTGGGTTTCAGTGTTTTGCCTGCTTGCGTGTGTCATTTAGAGATTTCTGTGATGCTGGGAAAAAGACTGGAGGTGCCATCTTGTTTGTTGTTGCTTGTTTTTAAGCAATAGTGGTCAAGGTGTGTCTGCAAAAAGCTGATGAAGTGAGGGGCAGAAATAAAAGAGGAAGGTCAAGAGAACTGAAGCTACTGATTTCTTTCAAACTGGTATGATCAGTGAGAAAAAAATAAATGGGACTGTTCAGATGAGGTGTGTGTGAAGTAGCATACTTCCACTTGGGATGAGAAGCTCACTGTTATCTGTTTAATACAAACTTAAGTACACAGATTTGAATTTTTTTTTTGTGAAATCTAAAACTCAGTGACTCTAAGAAACTGCGTAATGAGTATATCTAACAGAAGAGTGCTTGCAGTTAGAAGTCTGTTCAGGTTTTCTCACTAGAGAAAGTTAACTCTATGTGACTAAGGGTCAAGTCAAGCATCTCTCCTGAAAAATCCTTTAGCTCCCAGTAGGATGCCAATGAGTGGTTTCTCCTAGGATTTCAGCAGCCAGTGGCCTGAGGCTCAGTAGGAGCACCGCTGCAATCATCTTAATTTTGAATACGTATGTACCATTAAATGTGAACCTCCTCCCTGTGACTGCATTTAATTTAGATATTTCCAAGCAGCTTAGCTGCTAACAATCTTTTAATATTCTATTTATTTATTTAATATTGTTGCTTGGGCTGCTCATGTAATCAGATAAAGGTCGTTAAACCAAATTTATGATTAAATAGGATAAAACTATTTATTCTCTTTACTCAGCCTATTAATATTATAGCTTATGCTGACTAGATTTTGATATTTCAAATGAAGTTACTGTATTTTTTTTTTAAATCATAATGATATGAAAAAGCTATTTTATCTCATTGTGAGGATTACTTTCTGCTACCTTATCTGCCATAATGTCTGCACATATTGGCTTTCAGATTTCCTCATGATGTTAGCTGTTAACCGTGGACATTTGTCTCCCATCTGTTGACTAACCTCTGCATAGTTTTATTTTGTTGTTTTATTCCTTAAGTCATTGTTGAGGATTTATGGGACTGTTTCATATATCAGAGATTTTGTTTCCGAGCCAAACTGAAAACAATCTGAGTGCTTTTTCCTTTAATTTCAGCCAAGATGTACTATGACGATGTTGCTATGTAATGCAATGCCTCATGATTCTGATATGCATTAGTGGATGGATATGTATCCTTTCAAATATATATTTATTCACCAAAATGTAATCGACTTGTTCTCCTATTTGCAAGTTTAAGAGATACCTCCTGCATGATTTCTGTTTTTGGACAGCTTCTGTGTTGTCTATGCTAAGTAGGAAGAGAACTGCCTAAGGCAGAGTCCTGCATCTTGTTTTTGCTTTTGTTTTAAAAGTTCTGGTACTTGAGAGTTTTTAAACATAATGTTCTCGTAGCATGAGCTGCTACTCTTGCTAAGCATTTTTTCTCCTTTTAATTGTCTGTGACCTTGTCTTTAGGAAGATTTAATTAGAAGCTCGCAATGACCACAGTTGATTTGATGGGTTTTGTGTTAAACGCAAACTGTGAACAGAAAGCTGAGTTCCTCAGGCAGTTTCTATTGTTGCAGATAGCTGGCCAGCTGACTCAATTTCTCTAAGATGTGAGACAGATCTGAACTGATGCATGTGTGCTAAAGTCCAAAACCTAGAAAAGAAGTGATGATTTGACCAATCTACGTGCAAACAAAATACTTCTAGAAGTGCATGTGGAAGCTGAAATTGAGTCTTCTTGTGACTGATCCGTCATTTGGACAGAGGCAGAATACATCTGGCTACAGAAGCGAATTAACAATGTGAAAAAGTGTACACAGGAAATATGTTGATAAGCCTAGTCAAAAGATTTCCAAGTAGTTACAAAGCAGAAGCATAACTGAAATTTAACTATACTGAATTTTTATGCTGCGTATTTCTAGTAACTTCATTTATATTTCTTGAGAATTAGCAGTTCATACTCGACTATGTGCTTTCTTTACTTCTGTGTAAAAAAAAAAAAAATTAGACAGCTTTCTCCATGTTACAGACTCCTGTCTTTCCCCTTATATTCTTCTAGGTTTTTAGAGTTCTCTCAACAGCTGGCCTTAATTTCATCATTCAAAACTTCATTTCTCTAGGCAGTCGGGGAAATGAATTGTCTTCATCCATGTTTAAAATAAATTTGTTCTAAATTAGCCTGTGCCCCTTCAGTGTTAATTTTCCATGACTATTATAGTCATTGAGCTTTATAGCATGAACACAGGCAAATACAAAGTTTGAAGGCTTAAATGGTTTTTCAGTGGATTTTAAATAGTGGTCTATGTCTTCAGCTGTGATTTGAGTCAGTAGGAGCCTTCAAAACCAACAGACATAGTAATACTATTTTCAAGTAATGATTTAAACTGCTGTCCTTATCCTAGAGCTGGCCTGTGGCTATTCAAAGAATGTTTTAAATTGTAAATATTAGGAAGTTATGAAGTTCATATTTATAATGTAATCAACTATGAAACAAGTCAGATATGTAAATATCACTTCATTGTAGACCTAATGTGATATAAATCAGTACCTTCATTTAGGACAGTAAATACAAATATTTATTACAACAGTAGATATCTGAATATAAAATGCACTAATTAATTGGCAGCTTAGAGAACAAATAACTTCATAGAACTATAATGTTTTATGACATAGATGTGACATACACCTCTGACAAATAAGTATTAATGTGATGAAATCAAGATATAGATCTCAGAGATGAGTTGGTCAGGATCAGAAATGGCAGCTTGGTTCCTTCACTGACTCTTCTCAAAAGGAGGAACTTAATTTAAGAGGGCCAATTTGCCCCTTAGGAGAGCCCTCCTATCTGCACTCAGAACAGAAGGCACATAGTCCTATTCATCATGTATTTAAAGCTCTCATAACTTTACCTACAATCACTTAGCTGAGACTTAGTTACAGTTCTTAACATTCTCTCCTTATGAGTTAAGGTATTGATAAATATTATCAGTATGTTTAAAATATAAAGCAAACCCTAAGTGAAAAAGGAATGTGTGAGTCTTTTACTCCAATCATATGCATATGTTTTTGGAAGCTATTTAATAATGGATGATGCCAATATTTAATTCCTAGTTTTTTGGTTCAACCTGACTTGGATTAACTTGGTGACAGCAGTTACTGCTGTGGTACTTTTACAAAGGTAAAAGTGACTCAGTCGAGATGTGTTAGTGAAGGTAGCAATGTAAATACCCAAAGAAGTGATTTCCACTCAACAGATCTGCTCTCCGTAAAATTTCCTACCACTTGTTCCCCTTGTTTTCTTCCTAAGGGAAAACTGAAAGTGTAGGCTGCTTACCTAGAGGTCAGCTCTCTATAGGTCTAAAGTGCACTAACCACAAATATTCTATCTCCATGTTGATCTACAATACAGGCAAATAAACCCTTCATATATGTATTTTTGGAGGGAGGGAAGATGGGGAGTTTCTATAATAAAAAGCTGGTGTTGAGCCTGGCAGCTTCAAAGGGAAGGTTTTCCACATCTTTTAAGTTTTGTCACTACTGTCAGCTGTCACTGTGGGCTAATGTGTCAAACAGGTTCCAGTTGATTTTAGTGTTGCTCAGTGTTTTATTTATATTTGTAAGAATGTGTCCTACTTGTCAAACTAGCAGTGTTTTGCATATGCTTTTTATAGTTGGGAATATATGGCTCTGTGACCTCATGTAAAGCAAACACCCTCAAGCCTCTGCTCCTCATGCTATTTCTGCTCTTTTTATGTGTTGCTGTTGGTGGTTTAGTTCAGGCTTGCCTGATGTATCAGTGGACACCCTCAGGAGCTTTATGTGGCAGGGAGAAGAATCTCAGTTCTTGATTATAAGAGATTGACATGTTGGTCATGAACACAGAAGTCTAGCAGGCACTTCCTATGCAGAATTCCTTGTAGAAAATGCTCAAAATAAAAAGCCAGGGATTTAAAAAAAAAAAAAAAGAAACAGGAGAATGTGATGCTATACCTTGTCAGTTCCCTTTTTACTCTGTTTGCATACAAGGAGATTTCATCCTACTTCAAGTAGGAAGGAGCACTGACAGTGGCAAATCCCTCTCTTTAGAGGCTAAGGGAAGAGGCCAGGCCTGCTACTGGAAGAAGATGCATTTGACAAAATACCTGAGTTATCTGTTTTGTGGGGAGTGTTTCACCTCAGTTCAGTTTTATTTATCCTTTCTGCAAACAGATGCTCAGAAAATGTGAATCAGCTTTTATGAATGTGTTCAAATCCTGCGTTATACAGCAGGAATAAATTTCAAATTGGAAATTTCTGTGCTGAAGGAAAAATGTCTCCTCTAAGTCAGAACATGGAAGGTGTAGGACAGGGACACACCTGTAATATTGAGTGACAACTTTCAGTCCCAGATTTCATTTTTGGATATCCAGGCAAACAGTAACATACTGTGTAATAAAAACCTGGAATGATTTACTGTAACATTCTTATAGTATGCAAGCTATAATGGATTGATAGTATACCTCTTTCAACCTGTACAGCAAGCTAATGACAAATTTTATTATGGGAAAAGTGACTCTAAAGGGTACTTGCCATAAATGTAAGCAGGTTGGCCTTAGTCTGTCTCATTGTGAGCATTTTCATTAAAAAGACAGATTTCATTTGTAAGAATAATCATGAAAACAGACAAAACTTGAGTTTCCAAATAACTTAGGTTTCTCCTTTATAGAAGAAATTACCTGGCAGACTAGAAATGATGAGATATAGGTGACTGATTCTATGTTGATGAATAAAAAACTGTCAAAGGTAAAAGAACCCTCAACTTATTACTTTTCATTTGAATCCTGATGCTACCACTGGATCTCCTGAAAAGTTAATAGTCTCAACAGAACATCAATATTCTGTCCTTACAGGATGGCTGGCAAGATCAGAACTGGGACGGGTCTTTACGAACAAGCCCCTAAACTGAATAGTATATTTAAAAGCACAAAAAAAAACAAAAACACCAAAACACATTATATTGTTTGAAGAATCTATTATTTATCTCAAATTAACTTAAACTAGGAATGAATATTGCCAGTTATTTGTTGCTCATGTCAGATGTCTAGAGTGGGCTACTGTAGTCATTGCTTTACACAGAGAATTCTGAAAGCCTTTCAGTATTTCCAGCTGTAGGAACATTAGATTGCTATGAAGATGGCTGTATAAGCTTCAGAATGAAAAATAACATTAAGAACTGAAAATCATTTAAGTAGCTTACAACTTCTGCAGTACACAAAAGTGTCAAAAGGCAGAATGTTCAGGAAGATGCTTAGAATAAAAGCAATGCAGTATATACCAATCATGTTTATAGGATTGAGTTAAATGTTAAAACCTACTAAAAATTAAAGGAAATGTCTGTTTCTTATTCAAGAATTAGTTCTCTATAAAATTGTAAAGATTAACTGAAGAATAATTGCATTCTTCTTTAAATTACATTAAAGATAAGCAGGGTATGTGCAAAGGAATTTTGGATTCTGTTTCAGTGACTAGGAACTGGACTGCACATTTTAAATATGCAGATGATGTATAGTAATCTTGACCCTGTAAATTAGACTGTAGTATGAGGTTACTTTCTCAATTATATTATACAGTTATAATGCCAGTATTTTTTAGTGTTACTTGGTAAAATTTACAAAATTAACATAGAGTATGTTGAAGAGTATGGTAAATAATTCTCTTTATCCTGGATATCCAGATGCTGAAAGGCATAGACATGTGTGGTTTTTGTGAAGGTGTCCTTGAATGAGAGGATTTAAACCTCAACGTTGTTGCTTGGGCCCAAGCCAAGTCATGTGTCCTCATTGGTCTTGAGGCTTTTCCTGTGAATTCAGCTGTCAGTCTCCTTTGCAGTCTGTCATAATGGGATGAGATTTCCCTGTCCAGCCTCTAAGTAAGAGTACAGAGGCACAGCTGAGGCTATGGGAACCCCTAGCTATTTAGCACCTCGCACCCAAGGCTGGTGGTTTTCATTGCTCTGGGACCAATTCTGCAGGAGAAATCTTTCTTGTGAGATTTGTAAAAAAAATAAAAATAAAATAAAATAAAAATAAAAGAATTAAGCAGAAGATTTTGACTAAAAACATATATATCTTATTTAATATAAATGATGTGAAAAATACAGGGGATTGTTGGCTGTTCTTTTTTTCTTATAAAAACAGGCTACGTTGTTTTAACTATATTCATAGAACTAAAGCAGCACTTTGCCTAGTCTTCATATGTATCACTTTAGGCATGTTGACAAAGAAACAGTTTAATCCATTACTTAATATACCAATTTCCCCGAGGGACTTACCTTTCCTCAGAGACATGAAGGGGGACTACATTGGACTAAGGCTGTACCAAATTGTTGGCAATTTTTGCGCACTCCTGTTGAAAATCACATTGGTATTTCTGCATATTCATCAGGATAGTCATGAAAATAGTAATAATGGTGTAAAGTAGTCCTGACTTATGAAAAAAACCCTAACATTTTCCTTGTTTTTGTTTATTTAAGAACGTCCAATTTTAAGTACACTCTCTTCTTCTGTCTTTCTATATCTGGACACAATGTGCTGTGTTTTGTCAAGAAGGTGTGTGGAATTACAGATTAACTGAGTCCATCTGAAGAGTATATAGTTTGACTGAGTTCTTCTTCCTTCCCTATAGTGATATAACACATGTGATTGTCCCTCTTTGACTGAGGCACTGGTTTTTTTTACTGTGGAAAATTTAAGTTCTCTGGGGCTTCTTACCCCATACAGCTCCCAGGAAGGAAAAAGATACCAGAAAACATAACATTCTTTAATATATATATATAGTATATATATTGTGCCTCAGTATATGGTTCAAAAATTGTTACTAATTCTGACCTTGGAAAGAGACTGAATCAAATAAATATAGAGCTTAGGATATATTTCCTTGAGGCAGACTGACATTATTTAAGTTTACTATGATTAGAATGGGTGGTCCTCTTCTTTCTAGTATCCTTCTACCCAGTTTTGGCACTCGCTTGACTCCTGGATATCTGGTCTCAATCTGCTAAGACCTCGGAGTCAAGAAAGACTGTCTCTTTGGACAGCAGTGGTCTGTTAGACTGGCTCTGTTGCATAACCTAGCTGCATGTTTTCCCTCCAATTTTGCTAATGCTTTCTGTGCAGTGTCCTTTTTTCCCCCACTGGACTTGCTTATCATGCTCTGTGGGTTTGCATTTATTATTAAATCAGAATGAGGCTATATCAACCTTTTCTCAACAATCAGTTCCATACTGCACTTTGTGAAGAAAAACAAAAGGACTTTCCTCTACATCCACTATTGTACTTCTCCTACTGCTACTGCATGAGACTCCTTGCAATTTCTGGCCATTGTTTTGGAGGACTTCCTTTTCTTTCTCTTTCAGAACTCTTTCACCAATGAGGATGCAAATCCATGAGTCTTTACTGTGACTCTTAGATTATATTTTTGTTATCAATAGTATTCCTATTTTAGCTGGTCATATAAGAAAGATTTTAAAGGTACAAGATCAACTGTACCAACTGCTGCTATAGGATTTAAATGTTGACTGTTCTCTAGCGTTTCTGGAGTCAGTTTTTGGAGGATAAAACAATAATATAAGCTTCCATCTTTGTCTTTTAACTGTGTATCTTTTTGTTAGATCTAGTTTCAGCTATTAAGTTGAGCATTTTCTTGAACTTCAGTAATTGAGAGGATAAACTCAGGTATTTTTCTGCGCATAGTATTCTATGGTATTTTTTGTTTTCCTGTGTTTCTTATAGTGCTTTGCTAAAGTGAATATCAATCTCATCAATTTGCAGATGAAGCAACTAAAACCTAGACATGCGGTTACTCCTTTCAGAACTGTGATTAGAATTGGATTTTCTCAAGGTTTTGTTTCCTCTTTAGACAGCTTCCTTTAATCTAACATCTGAATTTTATTATGAGAAGGGTGTCCATTTATTTGATTTAAACTAGCCTATACTTACTCCACAGTTCTATATAAGTATACGATCCTACAGTGAATGTTAATGTTCCACAGAATTTACAGTGTGGAGTAAGTGCACAGAATGATTTCTTGTAAAATTGTGTATGCCATTACAGCAGGAGTAATACCTGCGGAAGATAGCTGGGAATAATGAACAGCTCAAAGTTAAGATGGTGAATAATGTTAATGTTTCACTTACAGGTGGAAGTGTAACTAAAACTCAGTGGCTCTTGGGAGACCACTGTCTCTTTAAATGCAATACACTTTTTAAATGATTCTTGAAGAAAAGTGCCAGGAGCACAGGAATCGCTACTTTAAAGCAGCGCATGTGGCTTCTACAGGCACTGCATGCATTTGAAAGATGGCACATAATAGAACAGGGGGACTTAGGAGCGAAATAGCACTGACTGTTAAGTTCTTGCTCGACATCGATTTGAAGTGGAAAGAGGACCTGAAATCAGCTGAACTATGCTCCCAAGGCAGCACTGTGCTTTCAGAGCTGGGGGAGCAAATCAGACCTGATTGCTGCAAATGATTTAAAGAGAAAACTTTCTTCAGAAGCCAACACTGCAGTGTGCTGGCATAGCTGAGCTGGAAAGGGGTGGGTGGAAGGGAAGGAAACAGGCTGGCAGCCAACTTGGTTGTGGTTTTTTGTTTTTTTTTTTTTTTTTTTTTTTTTTTTTTTTTTCAGTAACCCATGAATGGAGCAAATGGGAAGATGGGGCAGCTGCTTGCCATCATTCTTCCTGGGCATCAATGATACTATGGGTGCAGCAAGAAGGGTGTAATTTCTGTTCCTCTATGGGAAGCCCTTCAATGTATCCAATACAGGCAAGTGGGGTGTATGACTCCAACCTGCCCTTGCGAGGCCTACTGCCCCAGCAGTACTTGCACAGCAGTAAGTTACATCTTCGTAGTTTTTCTTTCAGGTCTCTCCCTTAAGACTTGTGGAAGATAGACCACAAGAAGGAAATGCACACTAAAAAGACCTCCTGACTGAGGCAAGCTCAGAGTACAATCTTCCAGAGAAGAAATGCCAAGTGCTTCAGCTATATACGGTGACTTTTCATGCTTGGGCAGTCCATCATGGTCACACAAAAGTAAGTGTATGTGAAGAAGTCCATGCAGAAGTTTCCTTATGCTGGATTTACTGTGTGGAGATGTATAATCTAGCTCAGTATTTTCAAGTGAAAGAACCCTATAAAACTTCTTGCCTAAAAGATTGCTTCATTTCTGCTGTTCTGGTAACAAAGAAAGTTTTTGGTGCTAAAATAAGCTATGTGATGTACTGTACTTCTAAAGCTGTTAAAAGGCTCTTAACAGCTCTATAAAATACTTGCCACCTCCTCCTGTGCTTTCACAAAATTTTACTCTAATATTTATTTCACTGGCTTATACAGAATTACCTCCCCTTTAAAACAGAAGTTGTTAATTATTTCTGGGTTGTTATGATCAACTCCCCTCCAGCTATTAAAATGTACTTGCACTGTAGTTTTATTATTACTTGCAAAATATTGGAAAAAATAATTTTGTTAGACAGTTAAATTTGAAATAAATATTGACTTGGCCATGCAAATTGAACTTTTATGTTAATTTCCAGAAAATATTCAAATAGTGTAGTTTTATGAGAAAAAGCAGTCATAAAAACTAATCTTTATGAACATTCACTGAAAGAGAACTTTGAATTGTACACTTGAGCCTAATCTTTGAATGTCATGCTGTGTGAGTTAGTTAGCGTGTGTCACTTCACAGAATAGCAGGAACAGTAGCATGTGGCTAGTCAATGCTGCACAAATATAAGCTGATGTTGGTATGAGGTATTGGCAAAAGATGAAACAAAACCTTTGGATAGGTCACAAAACTCTTCAGATTTTCAAAAACACTTATCAGAAAGCGAAAGTTGACAGAAGTGGTTCTTGTGTCTTTGTTCAATGTTTTTTTTAATCTAGTAAGAGAAAAAAAAACTTTAGAGTAATTTTGACAAAAGTACTTCAGTATTTAATGATTACCAGAGCACAAAAACACCGTGAAGTGGTTGATTAAAACTTTAGTGGGAATTAGTTTTTATTTTACAAAAAATATCTGTGTTAATACAGAAATGTTTCAGGAACAGATGAGGAGCTTTTCTGATGTGAGGTGAAAGACTTAGTAAAATGCACTAGGAGGTAAGAGGAAAGTTTCTTACCAGTTCTGTATGTTGCTGAGGAGTTTTATCATTATACAGCATGCATTACATAGCATTATTGGCTAAGGTGGCAACTGGAGGCTGTTTCAGTGAGGTTGCCAGGAAAGGTACTTGTCAGAATGAAGCTCTTACAACTTCCACAATAAAAATTGTTTTGTAATATATATTTGGGGAATGTATTAATTGGATCTTCTCAGTCCAGGAATAATTAAACAACCTGTTTCAACTCACCCTTAGCTTTCTGGTGGCAATTTTGCACTTCACTTTGCTTTCCATAGTCATAACAAAGAGAAATGAGGATTGTATCAATGTCTGAAGGTCCTGACAGTGTGTCTTTTATTGTTTACACTTAAAGTTGTTACTGTAACACAAACGGAGTGTTTAAAGTCAGCATTCAGAAAGTTAGTGTCAGTCACTTCCCCTGCTGGGATTAGGATATATGCTTTCAGGCCTCGAACGTCGAACGCAGCTACTCATAGCAAAATATAAGGTGTAGGGTAATGTGCTGAAACTTAACAGAGCTATAACCTCACAGACGGTTACAAAGGTTGACGGTGTTTTAAATCTTGGTAAGATCATGAATGATACTCAGTCAATGATACCTTTGGCCATAGGTGCTGAGGGCAATGTGTATGCTGGATTAATATCTGTGGTGCTTTGGCTTTGACTCTTCAGTTACTCCTTTGGCTTCTACCTTCCATGCTATTTCCAGCATATGTAGAAGTTAATTCTCCTTTCTCTACATGCAGAAATCTAATTTCCATGACCAAAAAATCTGAGAAAATGGCACCAACTTGTCACTTTCTAAGCCTTTGAGCAACAGAATCCAGCAAAGTATTTGGCCCCCACCCTGTCCAGGGAGATCTCACCACAGGAGCTGAGAGTGCCCTATGTAAGGCATGCCTCAGGCTGCTGGCCCATCCTGAGGAGCCGGCTCACTGCCAAGGGCTGTGTTAAATATTTCATAGCAAGCAGCAGTGCTGTGGATCCCTGAGGACTGCCTTGTTTTACCTGGGGGAGGGCTGTAACAGCTAAAGCCAGGCGGGGGGAGCAAGGAGACAGTATCTACGACCAGGTGCAGCTACTTGAACCAGTGGTAGGCACAAGTTGGGGGCTGCTGGTGGGCCTGGACTGTGGGGTGGGAGGATACTGTGGTGCTGTTGCAGGAAGCTACACTACTCTGCTCAGCTATACTGCTAGATGTAGTAACTAATGGTAAACGAACTTATTGGCCCCTCTGGTGGCTGAGGTACCTGCCAGTGAATATCAGCAAAGGCATTTGCTGTTAGCAAGATTCCCTGGGCCAGATGGGGAGCGTGGAGCTAATCAGCTTTGCAGAGGGCTGAAAGGAGCAGGAGGAGCTGGGTGGAGGGAGTAAGGCACAGAGTGGGTAAGAGCGGGGTAGTGGGGTGCGGTGTGGGGGCAGGCGGCCAGCAGCCTCAGCCCACAGTGTGCATCAGGAGCAGAGGCACTGCAGGAGCATCGCTTACAGCCACCGTCTGTACCCTAAAATAGCTCTGGTAGGATGAGGCCGAGCGGCTTACAGTTGGCGGTGTAAAGCTGAGGTAAGCTCTGGGGGTTTTAAATGTGGAATTCGGCAAACAGGCTTGAAACTGTTAGAAAATTCATTCAGAGTGCCTGTGCCAAACTTGTGTGCTGGGGTTTGCTGCTGTACTCATCACCTTAAAGTATAAAGCTGTGTGTCTGCTCTGTGTACCACAGCAGATCTGGGCTAAGCTGTGTGTAGCTGCGAGTGCGTGCAGCCTGGAGCAGGCCTGTTCTTCAGGGCCTCATTTGGGGATCTTTGGCCTTTGCCAGCAAGTGTGCAGGTTGATCTGCTGACAGAAAGTTGAAGGAAGACTCCTTAATAACCCCAGTGGGGCTTTGCCCCGATGAGAAGAATCCTGTTCCATCCTTGCATTGTCTGTTTTCTGTGGTTTGCAGATACCAGCTGTCCCTCATGTGTGTTTCTCTGGCCAGAAGACATAGATGAGGACTGAGTCCATGAATTGGTGTTCTGAAGATGAAATGCTACATAAACTCTTAGAGTGTACCACCTAAGGACACTACTGCAGACATGGGCATCATTATTTATTTACGGATGCTTTAATCAGGAGGAGCTTTTTTGTAAACATGAATTGCTGGGCTCTTTCCTTGAGGTGTCGTTTCTTGTTTCATGCTATTGAAACTTTAATCCTAACTTATTATGACTCCTTTGTGTTGGTCAGCTCTCAGGGACATTTCCCTAGACTTGAAAATGTGGGAGCTTTCAAGAATGTGTCAACTGTGCCAACTCAAGCCACCTGTGGGCTGCCAGATCGAAGTACTTTTTGTCATAGCTCGGTAGCTGCTGAAAGTATTACGTCCTGCACTCAGAGGTTTTGTGTTCAAGAATGCCCATACAGGTCATCACCTCCTTTGTACAAACTGCTTCTTCCCGACGGCCTTGGCACCTGTGTCACAGAGGACAAAAAGGACTTGCCTCCAGGATCCTTCAGCAACGCTTCAAGTTTTTTCTTTCATAACCAGAAGGATTGCTTCTCTACTCCCCCACTACTGAGGCTGTCAGCTTCATTTACGTTAACTGTATGGTTGAAACCTGAGCAAGAAGGTGTAATGTAAGTAGTATTGAAGGTGTTTACTTTCCTGGGGCTCTTAAAAAAATTGATCATTGCAGTCAAGGTAGTTATTAGCAAGCTATTTAAAATTTTAAAAAGCTACAGTGAGAAACTATGACGTTTTAAAGCTGTACTTAGGCTGGGATCTTTGCAAGTGTCAGGGCAAGTGGGATCAGTTTCTGTAGCATTGACTCACATGGTAGTTCCATTGTTGCAGTGGAAACCATTTGCACAAAACACATGTGGGTGTTCTTAAAAATCTGAGTTTATATTTCTAATTCATGTTCATCCTAAAGGCTGCTAGAAAAAATGTGTTGTCAGGGCTTTTCGTCCTTTCTCTAAGGGGAAAAACTTAATCTGAAGTTTTAGGAATCACACAATTCTACTCCTTAAACAGTAAGTGAGGAAACACCCTCAGATCTCCCCAAATGAATATTTTAGTACTATAGGAGAGTGACCATAATAGGGGTTGGCTGAATTAGAGATCACGTTACTGCTTTAACAGAAGATTCCACTATTAAGACTACTAATGAAGTTCCACTAGATGTTTTCAGTCTCATGTGCCTATGTGTTGCATAGTTTAGCAAATATGACTATTGGAAGTGGCCTTTCAGCTTGGCTGGGCCTTACTGTAATTAAAAACTTGGTTTTTGGAAAGCTGCATCACAAACCCTGCAGAAGAGTTCTACCTATGGATCATAACATGCAGGGCCTCCTTGTCTTTACCCTGATTATGCGGTTCCTGTTTAACGAGAAAATGTGGCAAAACTTAATACAGTTCAGGGTATTTATCAGAAATGCTTTTTCACTTGTGCTCTGAAGTTATTTGTAGAATGAAAATAGCAATGTTCCCTATGTAGAATATTGAACACTTATTTTCATGCTACCATGAAACAAGTTGCCGAAGAGTGAGAAAATAATTTGAAACATCAGAAATGTGTGACATTAATAGTCTGCTTTAATGCAGGGATAATTACCTTTATTAAAAAAAAAAAAATAGCAACCTTGGTATAGAAATCGTGGTTATTGAGGGGAAATAAATGAGACCTGGAGGGCAAAAGTGACTTCAGTTCAAACTTAAGGTAAAGCAGTTCAGATGAAGGTATGTGTGAAGCTGTCTCTGGAGCTTTGGCCTACTGTCTTTTACAGACAGTATTTTCTAAATGTTTGAATCTCAAACATCTGAGAGACCGTTCCTGGGGTTGTCTTAAGTCATAAGTTCACAGCTGCATGCGTGCAGGCATATCATGTTCTAGTCCAGCAGAGTGTATGCTTAACCTGAAGTAGAAATGTCCAGCTAATTTCTCAGCAAGCTGTTGCAACAGTGTGTTGAGTGAAATCTGTGGCACTCTTTTGTCAGAGGGATATGCTGCTCTTGCATAGAACCTGAAACAAAGAAATGGTGAAGTACTATGCAGGAACTGGACTCTCTCAATGTCTGATTATCCATGGACTTGTATAAAACATTACTGTCGTTGCTGCTGTGTTAATAGCACAGAATGTGCATGTTTCTATTCAGTGGATTTTATAGATTGCCTTAAAAGCTAAATGTTTTTATTCAATTTTTGCAGTAGTCTGCTTAATTCCTTTGCCTTGTGAGTTTACTGATACTCAAGATAAAAATGACAGTGGTAGAGACTAGTCCTGAAATGTGAAGTTGGACAGCATTTCATCCAGCAAAGAGGGTGATATGCTGCTGTTCAGACTTTATTTTTATTGTCCACTGTGGGGGGGGAAAAAAAGATTATTTTCCTCACAAAAGGAATGCGGAACTCCTGTGTTGGGGAAGTTTTGGAGAAACAGTAATGGCGCATGTGTAGCTCTTGAAGCTTGACTTGGAAGGCATCCTACAGAAGATAAATGATTTAATAGCTAATTAAGGTATTTTATTTTATTGGTATAGTGATTCCTTCAGGCTGGTTGAGTTTTACTTGCCAGCTATCCTCCATTTTGCAGTCTCTGATTTGGACATGTCTTCAATAAATCTTATTTGTGAGACTTCTAAATCCCGTTATACTTGGGGACTACACTGAACTGGGCCATAATGTAATAGTGTTCGCGCTGCCACAATGCACTAAGATGGATTATAACTCATTTTACTCATAGAGTAATTTAAATGCTAACAAGATTTTTCACCTACTTAAGAAGTACTCTTGCATCAAGTACAGTAGACCCATGTTTTTTGGTTATGCTATAGTGTGTTAACATTGTTCCAAGAGAAATGTATGGATCTTTATAGGTAGGCTTTTAAGTCTCCAAATATTGGAGATGATGAAGAAAAGCAAGAGAACAGTGAGGAAACACTGACATTTGTAACTCCAGTCTTTGTTTATTTCCCTTTAGGCGGTATGTGCAGTAACTGAGCAAACCTGTTCTCTCTGAATTGTTTTCCCATGCTTACTCTCATGTTGCGTTTGCTCATCAGTTAATCTAAAGGCTTTCAGTAAACCTGTGCATAGAACGTAGCATAATCTAGGAAATAGTATATGGTGATAACCTTTGGAAATAGTGTAGGATAAGAATATGAGTAGAAGCTTAGAGTATATGAATAATCATTACAGGTAACTTTTATCAATTTAGTTTGAGCTGGGCTAACTGGAATTTAGATGCCAGGAAATAATGAAGGTTGGATTAAAAAATGAGCTGGGACATTTTATGCACAAAAGGGCGTGGTGAAATGGCCTGGCTGTGAAATGGATGGTAGATATGTTGCTTATATTAAAAAAAAAAAACAAAAAACAAAAAACTACAATTCAATCCTATTGCCTTGTATTCAGGTATTTCACATAAGTACTTAGAATGGAAATGTTGCCTTGAAATGGTCTCCGATTTTGAGTCTGTGTAGATGTTGCCATTCTCAGTTACTGTTGTTAATGTGTGAGGATCAGCAGTGCCTCCAGATTAGTTTCTACCAAGTATTTACTTGTTGATCTCTGTTTTGTTGTTCTTCCTTCAACCCCACCATCAAGAATCGACTCCGTGAGATTGTCGGTTAACAGAAGTTGGGAACTTCATAAAGAATAGTGGTTTCTCTCTGAAATCATAACAGGAATGGGAAATAGTGGTCCTACTCAGAACTAATGCTTATGCCTATGTCACCTACAATACTGCTAATTCTTTTTTTTCCCCTCCTCCTCTGTTTTCTACCTTTTTGGTTTTTCTTTTTTAGTAGTGAATCATAATCCACTTTTGTTCTTTTCACTTTTCAAAGTGATGTACATCAAGGTCACTTGCATTCTTAAAGTTTATCCCCTTTGGGGATAAAAACAATGCATGAATGTTTGTTTTAGATAACTAAATTAAACAAAAAACTGGATTATCCAATTATTGTTTATCCAGGATCTGGGTAAATCCAGTTCCTAAATATTTTGCTTCTTAGCTGAGCCTTTCCTCACATTTATTATCTAGCAAAACTAGTGTGTTTACAGGCAAACAAAATGTTGAAAAGATCAATCAACAATATATTAAGAAACATGATTTTAGTAAGGTTTGCAAAATAAGTGTCTGCGTTTTAAAAGTTGTTCTACTGATAACATTCCAGGGGACAGAAATGGCAACAGTTAAAATTAATTAACCTTTCTCTTGGCTTTAAATGTGAATTAATGTATAGTGGCAGTACCAGATTACAGAAACAGCATCAAAATGCTGTTATGCATAGCAGTGAGAACTGTACAAAAGTTAAGATTTAATAATAGAAAAGTTGGTTTTCTGATTCTCTTGTGAGTTAGCAGTTGCACCATACTAAATTAGTACACTATAACATTAGGTTTTTCCATGCATAAACTGGGGTCTGGTTCTCTCAAGCAGATGAAATGGAAACCAGAACTTTAAACTTTTTTGCTGCAGTAGTTACTGTATGCTTCAAATCAGCTATGATTATTTATGAATGTAATCTGTCCTTTCTCAGGACCCTTAGCATGGTGCTCATTGGTTTGTCAAAACTATTTGAACAGCTATAAATGTAACATTGATTGGTATAGAAGGTATTCTTGTCCTTATATGTCAATGTTGCATTTGATATTGATGTAAAGTCTCCATGAGAAGAAAACTAACAAGTGTTAAGGTAATAGCCTGGCTTGGCTCATTTTTATTGGAACAGGCTGCCTAAGTATGTGGTCCCTATCCTTGGAGGTTCTCAAGAAGAGAGTGGTTGTGTCACTGATGGTCATGGATTAGTGGGCGTGGGGGAGATGGGTTAATGGTTTGTCTAGATAATCTTAGTGTTCTTATTTAACTTTAATCCTGTGGTTGATTTTATTAGGTTAGAGTGAGGCTGCATGAAACGGAGGGGAAAATGGAAGCGAAGTCTATGTTGTTGCTACTTTACCCAGAGAAATGTGGTTGAAAAGCTGAGGCAAAAACCTGTCCCATACTTTTTTTTTTTGTGATTAAATTACATAAGCCTGCTTAGACTAAGTCCAACTGTCTCAACAAGCCCTGTCTGTGACAGGGCTCTGAAAGAAAAGTGAAATGGAGATCTGTGCAGTGTTGGGCAGCCACCATGTTCTCTGGCATGACACCCTGAAGAGTGGAGGTGAAGTGACACCCATTCACCCCCAAATGAACTGGGTTTGAATGCACCACAAATTAAAAATATATATGTTGCAGACTAAGATATAAAGCATGCTTGTTCTTTTTTTTTCCTACTATGTCCTGTGACTTTCACTGTCAGAGAGAATCTTCTTGAGATCTGTATTTTAACGTTTATTTTAATGCATCTGGTTAGCATCACTTTACAGGATAGCACCTTGGCAAGAATGTGTATATATGTGTGCCTCTGACCTTATGTTGTTTTTCTTGGTTATTTCCAAAGGTGTGTGATAGAAAAGGCTATTGATGGGCAGACTGTGTTCAAACTCACAATATCTGAGAAAGAGACCACGTTTTATTATCGCACAGTAAATGGTTTGCAACCACCAATAAAAGTAATGACACTGGGGAGAATTCTTGTGAAGAAATGGATTCATCTTAGTGTGCAGGTGAGTAAAAGAAAAAAACTTCTTTAATATTCGTAGAAATACAACTTTTGCTTGAGAATGGCACAACTGTATGAATATTTTCTCTATAAAGGATAAACTGGGGAATGTGACAGATAACTGCTGAGTCACATACGTAAGGATCTTAATTTCTGAGTGCATTTTGAGGTGATTTCTAATTTAACACTGGAAGGAAATGCTGTACACAATTGCTGAGCAAGTAAGGCTGAAAATTCTTGCCTTTAACAAGAGTATTTGCAGTGAAGAAAAACTATTTATTCTAATCTTAGCAAAAATCATGAGTCTCTGAGATTACTCCCCCCCAAAAAAATAAAAGACACTGTCATCCTCACATATACATACAAATGTACTTACATGTGTCCTATTTAATTCTTAAAACTTCTTACAGTGCATATAAGTAAATGTGTGTAAGGTTTCTTCAGGATCAATCAAGCTAGTTATTTAGAAAGCTATTGCCTCTTATTTTAAAAATATACTTCAGAATTGTTAAAACACAATCCTTGTGTTCTAATAGTCTTCTGTTAATGAAGTTTTAATAAGCATACAAATATCTGAGGATAAAGTAAAATTGAGTTTGTTAAAATTGAACTATGTACAAAAGTCAGCAAAAAAATGGTGAAGAAATTAAAATACATTCAGTTATTTGCGTGCCTTGCAATTCCCTGCAGACACTCTAGTAAGTTCTTGTTCGTAAGCCAAGTTCAACTAATAATTACAAAACAAAATTATCAGGTATTGAAATGTTAATCTTCTTCCTTCCTTCATTTCCTTATCTGGTCTGCTAAATTTCATTTGGTTTACAGTGCAATCAAGAATAGTTTTCCTGCTTTCCTGAAACTTGCTAAAAGGTATTGACTGTGATTTGGATTTTCAGTGCTGATCTTGTCACTCTTAAGAAGTATCTAAGCTGACGTCTTGATTTTTTTTGCAGTTTTCTTTTTTCCAGGATAACAGTGTGGTAGTGTGAATAAGATTTTTGCTGTTGGATTAAAAGAGTGACCTTAAGGTATAACTAATGAACTTTACACTTCAAACACTCAAAGGGTGCTATATTACTGCTGTTACTGTCAGCCATGTTTTGTACTAGTCTCAAACTGTTAAAGGTGAGCATAGAAAAGTAGAGAGTGAAAGGGCTGGATTTAAGTGTACATACATTTTGAATTGCATTGCAGAGTCTTCAAGTGCTCCTTAGAACTTAGTCATTTGCTGATTTGGGGAATGTTGCTCAGTGCACAGGGAGAATAAAGATGTGCAGTTTCAAGATCCTTACAGGGCCTACAGACTTAATTTTTCCATGTTCTTGAGCTCAGGGTAGAGCTTTACATTTGTTGTGTTGTTCATCTTGCCATTAAAGATGATAGTGGCTGCAGCATGATCCATTTAGCCCTAGGTACGGCTGTTAAACTTCAGGTAAAGTTTTAAAGTTCTTTAAACTTTTAGCAGCTGTCCAAAACATTTTTTTCTATAAATAGAGGAATAAATGGAGAAGGACATTGAGATTAAATGTACAGAAATACAGGGAGCATAGTCACAAGATGGTAGGGTAATAAAGTAAAAGAGTAGATTTAAACTAGACATGAGGAATAAATTCTTCGTTGAGAAGGTGGTGAGGCAGTCAAACAGGCTGCCCAGAGAGCTGTAAGTGCTCCAGGTCAGGTTGGATGGAGCCCTGGCAGCCTGAGCTGGGGGGGTGCAGCCCTGCCTGTGGCTGGGGCTGGGTCTTGTTGAGCTTTAAGATCCTTTCCAACCCAAACCACCGTGTGATTCTGAGCAAAGGTAGCACTCATATGGAAGTGTCTATGCCTTCAGACTGTAACAGCATTCAATAAGATGGTTCCCAGACACTTGCAGATCTCAGCCTTGTCTTCAGCTGACAAAAAACACTTCTGAGAACAATGCACACTGTGGCTTTATAGGCATTACTAATTTCAGTTACAGACAATGGGACAAGCTGGAGTCACACCTAGAAGTACAAATAATCCAGTCTTTGTGCAAGTGTCACTGACTTCTGATTACCTTTCTCCCCTGGCGGTGACGTGGCACTGGGCAGGGGCACTGCAGCACGCAGTAGGTCCTCGTGTGTTCTTGGCGTGAGATACCGTGGGTAAAGGCAGCAGGGGGAGCTGTGGCAGAGTGCAGCGATTGGCGTGTTACTACTGCTGTTCTACAGTGTAGACTTCCTCTTCTGTCGGGGCAGAGCTGACTCCTGCAAAAGGTTGGCATGCGGAGTTTTGTAACACTGTTGTGGACCTAACCTGGATTTCCTAACAGAGACAAGCGCTGGGACTAGTCTCAGTAAATTAGGTAACTTTGGGCTTTTCTTCCAGACACTGGTATTAAAGTAGATGATGTGTCATCAGAGTTGCTATATAATTTCCTTCTACAGAAACAAAAAAGAAATTGTTCTTGTATCAGAAATGTCATATGTGGTTGTGCTGTTAAGTCACAAGCTAAATGAGGAGTAGATTCAGCAAGTTCTCAGTACTTCTCTGAATTTGTCATGTGTTGAAACATTGTTTGGCAACATTCGTTTCATAAGGCATTTCACCTGTGCTGGATGATGTGTCTTGATGTTAAAAAAAAAAAAAACCCGTTCAGAATTGACACCTTGCTTGATATGAGTTTTTTGGCTGGGAAGAAAAATGTTTGTGTATGTTTTATGAGGCAACTAAATGATATTTCTGATAAGGCAGTTGAAAATGTGGAATGCTTTTTATTATGCATATGATTAAACTTGTGTTTATGAGGAAAGGTTTAACAAAAAAAACTAAATAGCAGTACTGCTATATCTGGAGTTGTAGAACACCTAAAAGCCTGTGGGTTCGAGGGGAAGAGAGATGAAATGGAGTGCATCTATTCTAAACAGAATGTTACGTAAAATAGACTGTTTGAACAGTAGTTAGAACAAAGCATTTGAACACTTAATTTTAAGTACATACTTATATAATTATATTATTTGGTTTATTCACCAAATAGTGACCTAACCAGAAAGTTTGTGTACTCTATCACGTAACAGCTGAAATCCAGAAATGGTTTTGTAGCTATTCTTTGGGTTTCAAAAAGATCAAAGAAATAGGACAATTTCAATGGAGCAAGATGAACTGAGAAACATAGGTATTAAATGGGGAAAAGTCTTGAGTGTTCTTCAAAATAAATAAGAGGATTCTCTGTCCTTAAGGTGGGAAGAAATTGAGGTACGGTACTCAGGTTTATGTGAGTGAATAAGTACCTTTGCAATTAGAGATGACAGTCTACAGGCACAGGGGAATGGGGGAGGAAGTTTTCAGAGAAAGCTATGTGGGAGTAGAAATAAAACTGTAAAGAAATCAAGCTGAATTAAACTTTGCAGTGACAGTTAAGTGGTAAACAGGTTATTAAGATCTTAGACATAAGAAGGAAAGAGGGTGATGGTGTGCTTGAGGTTAAGGATTATTTGACTATGGTCCCAAACCAAATAAGAGATGCAAAGTCAATTGCTCTGCCTCTCCCACAAGCAGATCATTGCTGTGTCAGTGTCTGAGTAACACCCACCATAGAAGACAAACCTCCAACTCCCTGAAATCCTTGTTGTATTCAATTATACTGTTAAGTGTGATGTTATGTTGTATGGAAGAGCTGTTTGGTCTGTTTAGGTCAACTGTCCTAACTGTGTCCCCTCCCAGCTACTTGCCCAACCATAATTCACCTGCAGGAGTAGCATGCTGAGAATGTCGTGGGGGAAAAGAGAGAGGCTTGATGCTGAAGCGCTGCTCAGCAATAACCAAAACATCAGAGTGCTGTCAGAATTGTTTAAACCACAAATCCAAAACATAGTACAGCAGAAGCTGCTATGAACAAAGTCAATTTCATCCCAGCCAGAGCTGGTACAAAGAGGAAGGAAAAAGAATCTTGGCAACACAGACCTGTTTGCCTTGACACAGTGGCATGTGAGGATTTAGAGAAGATTTTTGAAAGAATAGATAAAGATGTGGAGGTAAATGGAAAATGGGATAAAATGCAACATGGATTTACTAAAGATAGCTCAACACTGTCTAACCTCTTAGCTTTTTTTTTTTTTGATGAGAAAACTGATTTTCAAGTAAAGTGAATCTGTCAGATTTCCTCTATCTGGAGTTCAGTATTATTGATGTGACACCCCATGAGAAGTTGTAAGAGTCAAAGTAAATGCTCATGGGGAGGGGTAGCAATAGATACTGCTCAAAGGAATGTATAATCTATAAAAAATACAATTGAATTCTTTGAAAATCAGACTTTGGAATAGTCTTATATTCTCATTAATGATCTTGGCTGAAATATTAGGAGTGTACTGATACTATCTGGTAACATCTTATGGACAGGCATAATCAGAAAGATGAACAAGAATATTTGAACAACTGAAAAGATGAGGGTAACAGACACAAGATTTGATATTATAAAATGCTGAGTATTAGCTTTGAAAACACTCACAATCTATTTCAAAGTAGTCAATTATTAGAAATGGCTGAAGTAATACACCCAGGTGGCAATTGAATTACTTTCATGATGTGACCCTTAAAATCATGTGTTGGGGAAATGTGTCTGGAGAGATTTCTCAAGTTTTGAGAGGAAAGCATTATTTCTGCAGTTCTAATCTGAGGTTTTGTGCAAAACTGTGTGTAGTTTCAGATGTTTATATTTAGGGAATATAATTCAAAGATGCTACATGTATGATGGCAGGGAAGGGCACTGTGTAGGCCTTAGAGAAAACTATTTCAAGAACCTTCTTTTGGGATTTGACTACAGTGATGAGTAAGAGGTCTTACAATTTCTTTCTCTATATCTGTTGGAGAATGGACGCCACACAGACAAGAGGAGCTATTTAAGTCGGAAATTGAGTCTGCTCTATTATAATATAAACTTCTGAAACACCCCTGATCAGAATACCAGGGATTAAGAAAAAGTTTAAGCTCTGTAGAAGGACAGTGTGATACAGTGCATCTGATGGGAGAAGATGAGTATTTGTATCACCAGCTTGTTGTGAAGGTAGACTAGTGAAAATTTTTATCATTTTCCTGCAATATTACAATAGCAACCACTGCCAGCGGTGTGTTGGGCATGAGTCACTAACACTCTTGAAATAGACTGTGAAAAAGGGTACTTGAGACTAGATGGCATCAGTCTAACAGTAGCTTCATTCTTTTTAATAGTTTAGCCAATCTTCTTAATATGTGGTATGTTGCTGACAGAGCTGTTGGTGATCCATTTGTTTGTTCTTTATATTCTATAGACATTTTGGAGAAGTCATCCTTGAATAACTCTGAGTTTAGTTGAAGTCATTTGCAACAAAAGTCGATTTTGACCACTTTTTAGCTCTACAATTGATGGGATTTATTTTTCTTCAATGTCAGCCTTTCTTTCACTACTTAGTTAGAAAACAAGCTTGTTTTTTAACCTCTTCGATATATAACAGACATTTCAACTGTGAACCCTGTTTCCTTGATATTACTGTCACTATTTTAGATTATTTCAGTAGGTGAGGATCATCTCCCGGTGACTTCTGAGAGTTTTAGAGTCGTGTATGCGATGCTGATTTAATTATATTTATCACTGTGTCATTATAGGGCTGTATTAGTTAAAAAAGAAAAAAGAAACTGGATTAAAGATGCACAGTAGAATAAAGAATACATAGACTCATGTAATAAATTATTATATATATTCTAATACTTCACTGAAGTGAAGCCTCAGGAAAAGTTATGTCTTTAAGATCTTTTGAAGAATTCAGAAATTTGAAAGCATAGGAATGCATGATTAAGGTCAGCTGTGTACCTCATCTCTGTGTAGTGATACCAACATCAGATCTGTGCTGCTTAGTAACATCTTCACTGTGTATTTTTTTTCTTATGGGTTCACTGTTAAGGGTCTCTCACTTTCCCTTTGATTCTTCAGAATTTATTTAACTAGCTAAGAAGGGTGGAATTTAAACACGAATTTCAGATAAAGCCAAAGCTGCTGAAACAGGAGATTCTTTGAGAACTTGTCAAACTGATGTATTTGTTTCATATGTAGTGTCTGCAATTATAAAAATAATCTTTTTACTAGCCTTTATTTTGCCTGATCATATCTGTGTAACTCTGCCATGTTTTGGCAGACTACAACACATTAAAAGCTTCAGAAAGTAAGTTTAAAATCTAAATGTGGAAAGGTAACCATGGCTGAATTACTCTCCTGGGAGTAAAATGCTCTTAGAGTGCCTATTGAAATCAGCATTATCATTTCAATACATGTCAAATATGAGTCATTTCCTAGTTTAGGCAAAATTTCTTTATAAATCTTTAAATCTTCCAGTTCTTTCAAGAAAAGGTTGAAGCACTTCCAATTTAATGAGCACTTTACATCATAACTGTTTGACTATTGAGAGAGAACTTGTCCTTTCCAATTTGTGAAATACTTTTATTTTCTACACAAATTCTTGAATTCTTTTTAAAAGTTGTTTTAAAAGCAAATAAACCGAGGCTTAATGTTATTCTGCTTTTCTCTATCCATACTCTGTGTATATATTACTAAATATAAATTGTTTTTAATGGTGTGTTCCCTGAGTTTAGTAAGAATGCAGGAAAGCTGGAAGGCATTTTAATAAATCACTTTGTTTTTGTACTTAGTATGGAATAGTTTGGCACTCCCAAAAAGGCAGGAGAGAGTTTGCATCAATCATCTACATATTAAGGCTTTTGATCTACTAGTTGCAGTTGTGCGTCTAAAATATTTCAAATAATTAAACAGGCAAGAGGAATAAGAAGTATTAGTCTTCATACTGTATTCATTTGCCCATTGAAACAATAAATTTGTCACTTAAGCTGCAGTCACACAGATTAAGATTCTGCTGCTGAACTTGAAGCCTTTGGGGTCTCCTGTACAAAACAATTTGTGCTGCCTCTGGAATTCCTGTTATGGTGGTTGCCTCTTCTCCTGGGTGACAGTTACTAGGATATCGATTGTTTTTGTTGATTTGAGAGAAATTTGTGATAACTTCAGCTCCTTAGGAAGTAGATATTTTCCAGAACTGTTTAGTATCTCTTTTCTTTCCGTTTATCTCTAAAAACAAGCGTGTATTTTCTTGCCTGAATATGACCTCCATATATGAAGTTCCTGCATGTCTTGGGACTTAATTTTAAGTCTAAAATCTGTCTGGGAACACAACTCAGATTTCTTCATCAGTGCCTGAATTTTAATTTTGGAGAAGGACAAAAACAAGTGTTTTATTATTGATGTTCTTTAAGCATGTCTGTAGCAGATATTTTTCAATTGCAAAAATAAAACCAACTGAAGCCTGCACAGACTGTCACATATAGTAGGAATGAAATCAAATCTGCATGACCAGTGTTGGGACTTTTGACTGATTTGTGGAAGATTTGCCTGATTTTTCTGGGGAGTTAGAGAAAATTTCAAATCCATCAAGTTTCAATTTCTTCTATAAGCACTTCATTTCTTTCTATGAAAGTGTGGCAGGTGATTAAATTGTAATTTTAATAACAGAAGCACTGTATCAGGAATGATTTGCATTCTTCAGCCTAAGTTTTTTAGCCATCCTACAGTTTTTAATATATTTTTGGTGGTTTTTTTTGCAAAAGGAGTTTTGGTGGTGGCGTATGAATCTGAAAGCAATCTGTCAGCTGCTTAGTAGAAAATGTGTTGAAAGGTGAAGAACAGTATAAAATACGTTCAAGTGCTCAAATTCAATATTAAAAATAGTAGAAATTGTGTAGTTAGAGTTAAAAAAAACTGAGAGAAATAGATTTATGCTCACAGCGTTCTATAAATTACACCACAATCATTTGATTCAATTTTTTCACGTTGCTAGAAATCTGGAGTACTGCTGAGAGAAGTAAACAAAAAAATACCATTTGGCACCTTCAATTCTGAGTTCTCCTATAAGCTACGTGTGTGAGTTTGTGTATAAGTGGATCGCAAACCTTATATACTGCTTCAGCTTAATGTCTACTCTTCAGATTGTACATTTGTATTCATTTCAGGTTGTATGGCAAGCCAAATTTGAGAGACAGGAATTAGGCATGTCTATTTGATATGACTGTTGGTATGAAAGATAGAGATAACACAGGGTGCATCCACATTGGAAACTTTGTTTGCGTGAGGAGTTTATGCAGGTTTGCCTTCTGTTAATGCCTGGACACTTGTGGTATGTGCACTGCTGATGTATTTGTTACCTTTCTGAGGAGACCAAGTTCGATGTTTTACCCTGGAATACAGTCACTTAGTACAGACCATTTGCCATGAAGACAGAAGGTGGTCCAGCAGGTAGTTCTACATGTGTAGAGTAGATGAGCAGGGAACTGACAACTGGTTTGAACTTTACAGGTAGAGATGGACCACAAATCTTGAACCATTGTCAGTGCTTCAGTATGGTATAGCAGTTATTAAGCAGAAACTTTTTTTTGCAAGAAACTTGAAACTTTCTTGTCATTCTAAAAACTTTGTCAGTATTGCTAAATAGAGCAGCTTCTGCTTTTTCTGGGTAGTATAAATGACATTTCTATATCCACTTCAGTTTTCTCAAAGATGAGAACTTAAGTCAGAAGCTTGATCAAGAAATGAAGGATGAAACTTTGACATTTTCATTATGCAACCTCCACGATGTGTCTGAACACCTTCATGTGGATTTCTTTGCAGGCAGCAAATGGAAGGTGACAAATTATATGTGTTAGGTCCTGTAATATGCAAAATACATACATGTAGGAGCAGTCTACAGAACCTTCCTGGAAAAAGTGTATTATGTGAATAAGAAAGGACTAACAAGTATGTGTTTAACTCCTTCAAAGAACTGAGTTGGAGCCTGATTTCCTTCCAGATAAGCTAGGTTGCTTTTCCTACTGTACAGTGTTTTACCATATTTTTTTCTTCAGTTATTTATGAATAACTGACTTGACTTGCTGGGTTATGATGAGAATTGCTCCAANAGGCATGTCTATTTGATATGACTGTTGGTATGAAAGATAGAGATAACACAGGGTGCATCCACATTGGAAACTTTGTTTGCGTGAGGAGTTTATGCAGGTTTGCCTTCTGTTAATGCCTGGACACTTGTGGTATGTGCACTGCTGATGTATTTGTTACCTTTCTGAGGAGACCAAGTTCGATGTTTTACCCTGGAATACAGTCACTTAGTACAGACCATTTGCCATGAAGACAGAAGGTGGTCCAGCAGGTAGTTCTACATGTGTAGAGTAGATGAGCAGGGAACTGACAACTGGTTTGAACTTTACAGGTAGAGATGGACCACAAATCTTGAACCATTGTCAGTGCTTCAGTATGGTATAGCAGTTATTAAGCAGAAACTTTTTTTTGCAAGAAACTTGAAACTTTCTTGTCATTCTAAAAACTTTGTCAGTATTGCTAAATAGAGCAGCTTCTGCTTTTTCTGGGTAGTATAAATGACATTTCTATATCCACTTCAGTTTTCTCAAAGATGAGAACTTAAGTCAGAAGCTTGATCAAGAAATGAAGGATGAAACTTTGACATTTTCATTATGCAACCTCCACGATGTGTCTGAACACCTTCATGTGGATTTCTTTGCAGGCAGCAAATGGAAGGTGACAAATTATATGTGTTAGGTCCTGTAATATGCAAAATACATACATGTAGGAGCAGTCTACAGAACCTTCCTGGAAAAAGTATATTATGTGAATAAGAAAGGACTAACAAGTATGTGTTTAACTCCTTCAAAGAACTGAGTTGGAGCCTGATTTCCTTCCAGATAAGCTAGGTTGCTTTTCCTACTGTACAGTGTTTTACCATATTTTTTTCTTCAGTTATTTATGAATAACTGACTTGACTTGCTGGGTTATGATGAGAATTGCTCCAAGACTTGGTCATGTATTGTCAGTGATTTGAATTTCAGCATTGTTTTTCAATCTTTTAACAAATTGAAAATGATAAAGTATTCCCTATTTCTGCTGCTTTTTGATTTCTCATAGCATATGATAAGTCAGTAAACTGGATCACTGCTTTTTTGCTGGATTTTCAGTAGTTTTATTATTTTTGAAGGACTTCTATCCTTCTCCTTAAGTTGTGCTTACTGGCATCTTCATCTTTGCTGTTGATCAGTAATCCCCCTGGCACTTCTGTGCTTAAACTCAAGGCCTGTGTGCTAAGGAATCCAAGAAACCACTGGGAACTTCCTGAGGAGTCTTCCCTTCTTCAGTCCTGGCTCAGCTGCAGTGAAATGTGGTTGCGGGAGCTGCTGCACATACCTTTTCCTTTTCTATTTTCAAAGGATAGACTACCAAAACGTGGTCCTTTAAAGTCAGGTTTGATCTTTGTTCACCTCAGTCTGCTAGTTCGGATCTATTGCAATACTTTTATGAAGTGCTTGGTAACTCTGGAGAGAAGCAGCTAAAAAAAGAAGCAAAACAAAAAACATACGCAAGAAAGGTAAGCTATCATTTAATAGTGCTGGAGAGTTACTGTACAGTGAAAGGAAGATAGCAGGGCACAGAAGGGATGGGATTGAAGTAAGTTTGCTGGGAAGAATACAAATGGAATCAGTTTTGTAATTAAATATGAAGGCAAATCTAATCTTTAAGGGAGGAAATGGGACTTTATTTGTGAAAATTGTTTCTGCTAATTGGATACATAGAACTTCTGTGGTAAGGCATTCAGAGGGCAAGAGTACTTGTTTTCTTCTTATGTAATAGTTACAAAGACAAAGAGATGGATTTCAACCATCCATCCCAGCATAGCTGTTTAAGTACTGTAGAAGCAATGAATTCTTGCATCACATTTGGGATTGGCTTATGTGTGTATGGAGCAGTTCAAGGCAGTGTGAAATTTTCCACATACGGGAAACTCAAAAGACCAGAAATTAGTCTACAGCTGTTAGTGTAATACAGGGTTAATAATTACTCATTAGTAATAGTTCTCTTCATAAAAATAAGCAGGTCTCTTCTTCTTCTTTTACTAGTGAAGAACAGAGACTTTATTCAGAAGGGACTCTTCATTTGACATCTACATCTCATCCCTAATTTACACGATTACAAGTTGTTCAGAAAAACATGAGTTAGTATTAGTTCTGTATTTTGAAAGGAGGAACGGAGAAAAATGTGCGTTGTTATGAGATGATCTAGAAGATACAGTCAAGCATTGTTTCAATTAATTTTAGCAAGCCTATTTTATGTAACTGTTTTAGCTGCTGGAAAGAAGCCTGTTGAATCCTTAGGATTTTTCTTATGTTACTACAGTGAACTGTGGAGCATGGATCTGATTTGTTCTGTGACTTGGGGGAATAGTCATTATGCAGCAAGAAATAAGTTCTCTGTGTATTCTCAGATCTGATGACTAGGATTCTTTTATTTTGCTTTACTGTTTGGAACTCATTTGCAATACCAGAGTCTCTTGTTACACCTGTGACAATGAGAAAGTGACAGATCTGTAGTTTTAATATCTGTGTTAAAATCACTTAGTACTAACACAGTACTGGTGGCATACCAAAAAGAGAGTAAATGAAGATTGCCATTCCATAATTGGAATTTGTGACAGAGGGATCAGTAATCTCCAATTCAACTTTCGGAAACAAAATTTGATTATTTAAATACTATTTCTTTGAAAGTGTGGACCATTGCAAAATCTTTTTCACATTGATCTTTCTTTGTCTTTGGCCTTGTTTATCAGATAATTGACACTGTGCATTGTATCACTCAGTTTGTAACAGTACTAAAATTACTCTTGTCCAAAAAATAAATGACATACATGATTCTTATTTGATTTCTTTCTGCTTGCTGTTACTTACATTTTTCCAATTTCAAGGCTTTGTTTATGAAATATCTGTAGTTTATCTGAAGTCTGTAAACCACTGGGACATTCTGCTTTCCAGTAACCTGATTTTACTGTTGGGGTCAAATTTGTATTAAATGTGTGGCTTATTCTTGAACAGAAAGTTAGTTGATTCAGGAGCAGTCCAGAGTCCCATCATTTTCTTCCCCTTTTTTCCTTTTTTTTTCAATGTTGTTCTTCAGGGAGTTCAAGCTGAACTAGTGGATCTATGAACAAAAAGAAATACTTGGATTGAAGGAAAACCATTTCCCGTTGAGAAGGGATTAACATTGTAGAAGATAGTGAAAAAGAAAAGTAAAGGAGGGCAAAGAGAAAAGCTAAATATCTTTTATACAAATGCTAGGAGCATATGTAATAAGACTGCTGAATTGGAGTGACATGTTTTCAAGGATAAGAAAGATATTATTGGAATAAGAGAGACAACCAGGAAAATGAAGAGGGATTTAAAATGCCAAGATACCGAGTTCTAGTGAAGAGAAAGTTAATATAAAGCTGGAAGAGATGTAACAATATTGCTGAGGGATGATGCATAATCTGCAGTAGAGCTCCCCCCCTTTCTTTTTTTTTTTCCCCTGAAGTTCAGTAGTTTGCATACAAGTTAAGGACAATTTGATATAGTTGTAATTCTTGACTGTTGGGCTAGACTTGCAAATGGTGAGGAAAAAAATGCTGAAACAAAAATATTTAAGATGTAAAATGTATACCAAGAAAGCCAGAACTTTAATTTGAAGGAAAATTGTAGAGTATTGAGGGAGGATAGTTTACTAGAGATCAGTTAGAATTTGTGTTAAAACTACAGGCGAGAATGTTTACTGTAAGGCTGCTTCCTTCATTCAGTTACTGAATAAATCTATATAAGAAGAATGCTGTTGCTATTATGATGGAAAGATTGCAAATATAAATCTGTATGTGGAGGTGAGAAGAAAAATGTCATAAAATTATGACATTTGAAATGGTCATGGTGTAAGAGTATGTACTAAATGGAGAAAGCAACCCTGAAGTTATTGATTTTAGCAAAGCTAACTTTGAAGGGAAGCAAAAGGCTCCTGAGACTTTTGCCTGCAATCCTGTGATGAATGGGAAATCCACTCCACACAAGTAGAGAGTACATAGTGTATAAAACACGTAGAAAGGCCACAATTAAAATTCATCCCAGTTAAGTCAAGAAAAGGAAAGGCCGATATGGGCCTGAGGCAAAAGAAGGAAAGGCAAAGACACAACTTGCCCCTCCCGACCCTATGCTTTTTCCTTCCCCTTCGCAGTTCTTTAGCATTTCTTCTGCTGCCCCTTTATCTTCTCCAGACCTTCTGTTTCATGACAGTTCAGTCACTGTGGTCCCCTGATGAGGTTTCTTCTTCGGGTCTCTGTTTTTCTATACACAGGATTTCTCAGAGCATGAGCACAGCTGTCTTGTGTGTTCAGAACATGTGTGAGACTCTATTTCTG
>VXAB01006467.1:196605-208235 GCA_013399175.1 Odontophorus gujanensis
CCCCCCCCCCCAACCCTAGTACTTGTGTTCTGCAATCCTTTAAACACATTTTCAAGATTTAAGTAATTGACATTCCCTCTTCCACAGTTTTCTTTGTTTGCAATTCTGGGATTATTTAAATTCACAGTATGATAAGGAAAGGAAGGAGGCAAGAGGGGCTAGGAAGGGAAGGCAAATAGGTGCATGTAACAACTCAAGTAGGCAATGGGGCTGCGCAAATCCTTTATTTATTTATTTATTTTTAACAAATGAACACTGTTGTACTGTAGCATCTACTGCTGAAATGGAGGGACTTCTTTAGGAAAGAAGAGTAAAAAACCAAGTAAGAGATTCAGGTGGTCATTTCTTTTGTGCAAAGTGGACTACATGCTCAGTTTGGTACCTAGCATACTTTTTATTCTCCAGCATTCTCTTCCCATATGTAGGTGGTATCAGAAATATTGTTTTAAAAAACAACTGTGAGGAAGCAAGTAAATTGGTTATATTAAAGGTTTGAATCTGAGCAGATGAAAAATGCCATTGCTTAAGCTGTAGTTAGTTTATAGCAACTGGGCTCTTAACAAAAGCAAACTTTTTTTGTTTTTAAAGCAAGTTTTAATTTTAAAGATGGAACAAAGGTGTAAATGACAAAAGAAGTGGGTTTCAGAGATTTAATAGGACTGTGATGAAAGAATGAATAGGCTTTGTCATCAGTCAGTTTGTGTGAGTGTGTGTATATATATATATGTCACAGTGATTTGTTAACTGCATAAATTGACTATGGCCATTGACGATGACCATGTGGTCTTACGGCAGCCAGCTGATGACTAACTGACCAGTTTTTGAGGATGGTATGAGAGATCGTAAAGTTTAGTTCCCTGTGTATTATGATGATAGTTGCATCTATATTTAAAGCTTTCTGTCACCGGAGCACTCTTGGTGTTGTCAAACTGTCTATTGGACTGGATGAGCTGCAACTTCTTGCAATTGAATGTCAATAAGACCAAAGCAATTTTGGTTGATTCATAGCACCAGCTTAAGTATATTCACTTGCACAGATTACATTTGACAGATAGTTACCTTCAGCTGAACTCTGTGGTTAGAAGCCTTGGTATACTCTTGACAGTGAGCTTAGAGTTGATGCCTTATGTTTATTTCATATCCTGTTTTTGCCTTCCTAATACTGCATGTGTATGTCTACATTTAAATAAATTCACAGCTGAAGTACTAGTCAGTCCACTTGTTATCTCTGGACAGAATGTTGTGATGAGTCAATTCCAGTATTTTAAAAACCGTGTGCTTTTTTTCCCATTCAGGCGGTTTTAATTTCAAAAGGCATCTTGTTGAGGATTTTTTATTTGGAACTCTGGGGAAAGCTCATGTTGTAGTCTATCAACAAGAGTAAAACCAGGATAAAAGCGGAAGATAAAACCAAGGATGAAAAGTTTTTGTTCTTTCTGAAATGTTTTCTTGAAATTCTAACAGTTCACTAGCCTGCAGGAAAATATATTCAACACAGGTGTTATTATAAACCCTGCTATATTAGTTGAAGTTAAGATCCTCTTGTTTCTGCAACAAGATTGTGTATGGTACAATCCAAATATAGATGTTCATCCTCTATAAATCTTGTGAAGAAAGGCATCTTTTGTGGTCTTTTAACTGTCCTAAAATATTCTGGGTTAATATGCAGTTTAATTCGCCTTATTCTATTGTTCCTGGTTATGGCAAATGTCAGTATTTTGAAGCTACATTTACAATATACTGAAGAAAGACTGAACTCCTGAATTATTTCAAAGCATTTTCCTGTGCAACATTGTAGTCAGCTTAAAACAGCATCCTGATTTTGAAGAAAGTTTGTTGTTTTAATGGCAAATAGCTGGCATGTGTACTATTTCTGCCTACTTCCAATTCATTTACTGGTCTTAAAAGATGCAGGTGATTTTTCTATAGAGCTTGAACAAATGATGAAAGGCAATTTTTGGAGTTTTATGTCCTTTTTTTCAGTTGGAGTAAAACATTCTTGAATTCTGACATGAATGAACAAAAAATACTTAAATGACTACAAGTATGGTAATTTATTATTTTGGCTTCTTTGGAAAACTGGTGATAGGGCAAAGCTAAGTTTTTATCTACTGTTGGATAATGAGCCTCAGCCTACAATTGTGTTGGTGTAGTTTCCTTTTAAAAATGACTGATCAGAAATGAAGGAGTGTACCCATGGGCTCTTCTTATAGTATTCCCTGACCACACTGTTACTTCGGTGAATGGTTCAAGACCTTTTTGTTTTCTTCCCTGTATAATGTTCTTTGGTTCTTTTCCTTCATGCTTGAAAGCAGGTTACTTCTAAGGCTTGAAATACAGAGGGACTGATGGTCTGGGCTTGCTTAGAAGTGCTGAATATGAGTAGCTTAAATACACTTTTTTAGTAAGATCTGAATATTGAAACACAAATTTAGAAATGTAATGCAATTAAGCAGTAGTAGGTGAAGTAAACCCCTGTGTATGTTCTTCTTTGTATCTGCTGGAATATAGTGGTCGAAAAAAAAAAATATCTAAAAATAGCATAAAGATTTTAAGGAACTGCATTTGCTATTTAAGGCAGTACTCCTCAACTTGGTCGCATCCTGCCTGTAATGGTTCAGAAGGGGTGACCAAATCTACAGATATCACCAGTCTGATTAAAGTTAAACAATTTGCAGAACTCTACTCACATTTATAAGTATATTGAGATTCCCTAATGCTGTCGAAGTAAACTGAGCAAGTTCTTGTTATAACAATGCATAGGGAGCTTCTTGCTGAAGCAGTACCATGCCTGATGGCAAAGTCATTATGTTTTTACTGGTAGAGGTGGTGTTATTTTTCTGTTAATTTACCCACGTAATACTTACTTTTATTTCCTGGTTACAGTGTAGTTACTATCATCTTTCTCTGTCTGAGAACAAGTTATGAGGCCAATATCATCTTGTGATATGTTCTTGTTCTCGTGTATGCTATATAAATTCATAGTTTTGCCAGACTAATTCTGCAGAATTCCCCTTGTTTTCTCCATTTTCATTCCAAATAAAAAATTTGAAGAGCAAAAGATTGAAAGTGAAGTTTCTTACATGTGGCTCTGAGGGGATAGGAGAGGGATGCTATAGGTCTTGGTGTATGTGAGACATCTGCCCAAACATTCCATGCAAACATGTAATGAGTGCCAAAATATACCTTTGGAAGTGTAAGTACAGTAATGCTTATTGAACTTATTACTGATTATCCATTCAGCTAAGGTTTTAAACTTGGTTTAGACTGCATGTGGCATATATTGTAAGAAGAGAAGCAATACGAGATGATACAAGCAACCTGTGCACTAGTGCTAGTGAGCCATGTGGAGTGGAGTCCTGATACAGCTGCAGAACCTGAGCTGTGGAAACTATTGCATCTGTTTATCTACCAAAGCAGTCATAAGGTGGCTGATAGGGGCTAATCTAAAGACTTGGGAGGAGCAGAAGAGTTTATTGTAAAACTTTTTTATATTTTATAGTACCTGTGAAAAAAATACTTATCCTTGGGGGCACACATAGCATTCCTATCTGTCTTTTTGTGTGTTTACATTCACATTTAACTTTTCTTAATAAACTGAAGAGGAGAACAGTAATGGATAGAATAACGTAAAGATTCAATAAATGGTATAGTAAGGAAAACTAGAAAGCAGAGAGGCAGAACTAGGAGGAGGGAAAGGTGCCTTTGAGAAGGGTGATCAAAATGCCTGCATCTTGCAGTTTATTCTGTGAAAAAGTGGTAAATTGTGGTAGAAAGTTGCCTGCCATTTCTGATGTACATGTTTAGGTGCATGTAGTCAAGCTTTTAATGATATGTAAAAAGCAGGTGTGGTACTTTTCTTTGTCATTTGCTCTGCTTGGGTCACAGCAGAAGATGGCATGAGTCCAAATCTAATGCTTTCATAGTGATTTCCCGCAAAACATCAGTTTCTCCACCTTGTATTCCTTAAGTCAATATCACTGACCTTTCCTCTTTACAAAAATTCACTTAAATATTAAAACTGTTGCAGCCTTTGTAACTGCAGCTTCAGGAAGACTTTCAATTATGCAAGAAAATATTGAAGTACCTACCTACGTCTCATCTCTCTGATATGCAAAATCCCTTAATGCACCTTCTATTAACTGTTGTGTTTCTGATTCACACGTGCTCTCAGAGTAGAGATGTGAACCCACATGTCACCCAATGGTAGAATATGCTGTATATCTTTATATAAGCAGGCAAAAAGAGCGTATTTAGGTTGAAGGTGAAAAAGATTTTTATGTTCGAGTTTCTGATTACACTATTATAGCAGCATCACTAATTCCCTCCTTCCATCTATTGTCTTCCTTCATCTGTTGTCATCAGTGACCACTGTTGATTTGTTGACTCTATTAAAGTATTCAAGGAAGCCACAGGCCTGTCATTTTGGTCATAACCTTAATCTGTTTTCTCACCTTGGGAGAAAATGTGTTAATACGCTGTCTGTGTCTATACAGTAAGCTAACTGAAGAAATTCTTGTTGCAACAAATCTGCAATATGTTTAGAAGAAGAAAGTGTTTTTGAAACTTGGCTGTTTTAACAAATAGCAAGCTATGCTTAGGAAGCAACTTTTGTAAGGACTGTATAAATTAAGTGAGCAATTGTAACTGAATGCTGTATTAATTTTTAATTTTTGAGCTGTGTGAGTCACAGCTTCCTCTGATCTTTCAGAATCTGATTCCTCATGATTTCTGAATGATTAAGTAAATCATTTATGCTAACTTCTGCTTTCATTTATATTTCTGTAAACACTGTATAGCTCTGTTCACTTTGGAGTTGTTTAAGGTTTTATAGAAACTAAGGGGAGGAGTTATTTGTTTCTGCCTGTTTGCTGTTCTGGAAAATAAATGGAACATTTTGATATCTCTTGCCGGGGAAGTTGTGTAGCTACTCAATTGCTGTTCATAAAGCACTTCAAAATTCTTAAAGATGGTTACAAAGAATTCTATAATAAAAAAAAAAATTATATTTTTGTGAAACTCATCACTATGTAAATAGCTTACTTAAAGGTAAACTAATGATTACTTCTTTTTTTTGCTTTTCTTACATTTTATTTTTGTTCAATTTTTGCTTGCTTTCTCAGTAGAGAAGCAAGGTCTTAATTTTTGCTTGTGTTTAATTTGTTTTGTTTGCACGTACAATTAACTAAATTTGTGTTTGTAATTTCAAAATTAGCGCTTATTTACAAATGTCTAATATTAATTTACCAGGATACTGTTTGGTGTCTGGTGTATATTGTGTTTCCCTGAGCTGCATCTTTTTCCACGTTTGGAAGTAGTGGTGCCCATTACATACATTGGAATGTATTCTGTTTTTCTCATATTTATCTAAAGAATGTTTGGTCCTTGTTTGTTACGTGCTGATCATTCCTGCCACTGCCATCTGAGACTTTATTTGGTGATACAAATAGCCTTAAGAACTGAAGTTACACTTGATGTGTTTGGCATCACGTAATTGGCTGGAAAACTAAATAGGCTATGGTTGGTGTCATAGGTTTGAATGACTGGAAAATATGTTTTTTATTTTTGGTGTCAGAGTTCTTTTTATTGTGGAACTCATCCATGGCCTGCAAATGTGGGAAGAAATCTATCTGATTTCTTCATCTGTCTTGCCAGATGCTATGTTCTATCTATTAGAATAGTAGATGAGAAGAAATTTGAAGATTAAATTGTACTTTGTGGTTATTAGAAGCTACGATGACTGTGAGTAAAAAAAGAATGTATATTTAACAAGCAAAAGAGATTAAAGTTGTTGTGAAGTAGATCACTCAAATTTACCTAAAATACTGTAATAAATCTTTCTCATGCAATTAAATATTAGAATAGGAAAAACAACCTAATGGGAAATGTGCTTATTTAAAAAAAAAAAAAGGCAACACAAAACAAAAACCCCAAGAAAATATCTCTTTGAATCATACAATGATTATTGTAAACTCTAAAATATTTGGGGAAGAGACTAATTCATCTATTGGTTGTGTATCAGTTAGTACAGTGAAGTCTTGATATGTTTAGTGATTTGGAGATCTGCTTTGTTTAGGTAGCTTGCATTATTAAACAACGGTACATAAAGGATTTTTTTTCCCCTCTTTCCTTTCTGCTTTCTTAGAAATAAATTTGTACAACATATGAGAATAGTATTAAGACTTTTTTAATGGGAAAATCTTACTGGTGCAAAAAGATCATAGTGTCCACTGAAGAAGAATTAATTTATTTTACCTGAAATGTTGCAGTTTGATTCTACGTAGATTAGATTAAAATGGCCTCTGTTGCTTTTGTATGTGTATTACACAACATTTAAATGGCAGGATGATTTTTGTGACTAAAAAGTATATGACTCTTAACAGTTTCCGTGTGTGATACCTGGATTAATTATGTAATTAGTGTGTATGTTATTATCTGACAGCCCAAACTGTATAGATTGGGGTCCTTAAAATGATCTGGACTTAAAAGTAACCATTATAGTTCGGGGGGGGAAGGAACCTGTATAACTGTTTCATTTACTTGAGACCCCAGAAAAACAACAACAAAGAAACAACCCAAGAAGAACCATCTTTTTCAATCAATCTCTTCTGTCTGTGCCTCTGGGAACTACCAGTTTTTGCATTCAAGAAGCAGCAACATAAACTGATGTAGAGAAATCCGTGGGAAATTACTAAGTATATAGAAACCACATTAAGCTGAAAAAATCTTAAAGCTGCCAGTCCTTTGAGGGTAAAAAATACTCACGAGCAGTGTTGTTTGTCTTGACTGTGCTCCAAATATGCTTCCCTTCTGCTTTTTGCTATTGTTAGTCCCATAGTCATAGCCTGTACAACTTCTCTGGATTTGATTGTAGTGGTGCCTTTTTGCCACATAGGTTGTTGCAATATAGTGGGAAGCTTCTTTAATAAGTTAATGCATGGAAATACTTTATTTTCTTAAATGGTTGCTCAACCAGATCTAAATAAAGTGGCAACACTTATGCTTACTTTCATAATTTTGCTTTCATGAGTAGATTTTCAGATGAGAAAATAAATGTATGTAATGCCTTTGCTGTCCGTATCTAGTCTCATAAACAGTAGCTTGTCTTTGAGTGAATTTTCCATTTTGCTCTGTGGAGGACCATCAAGGTAATTTTCCCTAGGTAGACAGTGATCAGATCTGGTATTATTTGGGAAGAAGTGGTTTGAATAGACTTTAAAGGGCAACTGGCTTGTGAACAAGGACTTAGTCCATCTCAAATGAACTTCTTAGATGAACTTGCTTTTTATTTTGCTGGCCCAGCACCTCTCACCTTGGAAATTCTTCTGGATCATGACAATAATGCTATTAGAGGAAAGATTATGCATGTGTTTTAGCATCTTACTTCACCATCATATGGATTTTCCTGTGCTTGAAATTGGTATTAAGTTCTGTGTTGGCAGAAGCTAATATATTTGCAGACTGAGTTTATCTTAGTTACTAATCCTTACCACCTTCCATGAGGTGATTTGCTTATTGGCAGATGGGGCAGCACAAGAGGGAGAGATGGTTTCAGAGCTGGGATTAGAGCTTTGGGGTTCCTGACTTCTGGTATTGTGCTTGACAGCAGCCAAAAGGCTGCACTTTCCTACTCGTCTCTTCTCATTCTCTTAGGGCAAACTACCGTAGACCGTTATTTACGAAGACAATGGAGTAATAATCCCATTGTCTTAGTTACGTGCTTGTAAAATTAGTCTTTTATTTCTGTGATTTTGTATGCAATTCTGTGCTGATGGTCAGGAGACCTTAAATAACCGCATCAAATTGCGGATTTGGTGTAACCTTTGTTCTTATTTACCTTAGTCTAAACTGACACCAAACTTGAAGATATTCCTCTCTTCCCACAGTGGAGAGCCACTGGGTTTTTTTTTTTTTATCCCACACATGGTTTCCTTCCTACATTTTCTTCCCATGTCAGATATTCATACCCCCTTTAATAACCAGCAGGGGGATCATTACGCTGAGCTACTGCCAAATGCATAATGACTGCTGCCTTTGCCTTACACAGTCACTGCACTACTGATATCCAATTCAGCATTGTAAAGTGCTTAGGGCTACCTTGGGGATGTGCTATATTAAACCCAACTATTCTAAATCCTATTTAATATAAAGAGATTGTTGATGGGGGAGGGGAGAGGGAGATTTAAAATCGTCGTTAATCACCTATTTTCAACAAGTAAAAATACCTGATCGTTTAGGGCCCAATTCTGTCACTCTTAAGCCATAAATAGTCCTGCTGATTTTAACAGGGCTGTGTGAAGGCAAGCCCTCTGCTTACTACAGGGGGATGCAGTGTGGGGTCCTACAGAAGTTATAGCTGAGGTGGTAAGCTTGTGGTGAGCTGTTGGGAGTGAGTGAACCTGTTTCTGAATTCCTCTTACAAGTGTTTTACAGTGAAAACAGGAAGTCAGAGACATGCTTCATATCTGGCTAAAAATAAAGATACTCTTAAACTTGTAAAAGACAACATTTTTATTTGAATGATATGACAGAGCTGCCACAGGAGTGTTACCTGCTATAAAGAAAGCTTAAGAATTATTACCTTTATTAGACCAGTGACACTGAGCTTTAGCCATACATTTCTAACTTCTGTCCCTCTACAGAGACAATTTTCTTTTCTTAAATAAACTGTCATGCTAGTGTTAATATATTGTTGGCTCCCTCGTACTCTGAGAATACTGCTGATATAAAACATGTATATGTTAGATTGGTAATAGTATCTTTAGTGTAGCTGACTAGAACAAATGTGTTTCCCTCATGGCTGTGCTAATGTGATAAAGGAAAATTGGCTGTTCATCAGCTTTTGGCTGGGTAAAGACAGTAGAGATGGAACCACATTCTTTTTTATGCATTAATACCACTGAGAACTTTTCACTAGTTATATTTCATGTGCGGGCATGTTGAGCAAAGATGTTGTAAAACATGAGATAATGCTGCAAATAACAAAGTAGAAAAGCCTGTATCTTTTATGATGATAACAGTCAAACACCAAATGACAGTAACAGGCTGTAAAAAATGTGATGTGGGGAAAAAAAATGCAATGACTACACCATATACGCATATATGTAAGATCTTGCAAATAGGATATCAGATGTTTAGATGGTTTCAAATTAAAATTAAATAAGAATGTTGCATTTAGGTCATCCATATGTCAATGTAAAGGATAATTTAAAATGGAGAGAGAGGTATTTTAAGTGGTTAAACTCATATGCAGTAACTTTTAGAACAAACCTCATTGCTTAGTAATTATGATAATTGCCTTCAAATTTCCATCAGTGGAAGGACAATAAATTTTCCTGTCTAGATTTGGGAAATATGGACTGAATGTGGAAGCAGCAATAAAGCTCAGCATGCATTTGTATGTTTGAAAGTGCAGTTTAAGGAGAAATTCATCTGCACAATTTGATGTGAAACCCAGAGGAAAACAAAACAACTATCTCATTTCATATATTCTCTTTAAAAATACTGATACACTCATGCTGCCTGAGGCACTGATGATGATCATCTGATCTGATTTACAGGTAATTGTGTCCGTTTATCTTGGTCTGAAATTTGAAATGCTTTATTGTTGGAATAGCATTTTGAGTGCTTTTATTGTGGTTTTAAAACTGATAATCAGGTTCTGGCTTCTCTTTTTGCTACAAATGATTCTGGGTTTTTAAACCTTCAGTTTGTTCTCATATGTCTACTGGTCTTATGGAAGCAATTATTCCAGGTTTATTTTTATTCATTAAAGTGGGTATCATGGCAGGCTAAAGCACACTGGGTTTATTTGGCCACTGTGGACATGATTTGCTACGCATACAGTGGAACTGAGGTTCTGTACTTCAGCAAGAGCAGAACAATTCTTCAGAATATAAATGCTGTCAACCTGCTGTGTGAAATAAGCTTTACACAAGCTAAGTGTTGTTAAAATTGCCTAATTTCATTTTTGCAAGTAAATTGTTTTCAGAATTACATTTATGGAATAGCTTACTTAAAAAAATACCATAAAGTTCAAAAGTTTTGAATAAGTTTTAGTTAGTTTCAGTAATTAATGTCATTAACAGGAAGCCAACTGCACCCATTATGACTCCAATTTTCATCAACTCCTTGTATTTTTTTCCAATTAAATTATTGAATTCTATAAAATTTCTGTAGAAGGCTGAAAGACATTTCCATATTATTAAACTTTTCCAATTTTATGTTATTTAAATGTAGATTTTTAATGCAAAAAAAAAAAGTAGTAATTTGTAAAAGCTCAGCATCATTTGACTTTGTGGAGCTGGGAGAATGCCATAAAGTATTTCTATGAACATTAGTTCAAATTTAAAATGAATTGGCAGGGAAGGGAATGCTTGCAGAAAACAGTACCCTGGAGTGCCAACTGAGCACACATTCCTAGCCAAGGGTTCCACTGATGTAACAGAGTTACCCACTGGGTACAGAGCAGACGTAGCCAGTTTCTATAGCATTCCCTTCAGCCCTTGTAGAAAGGAACATGCTGGGGCCAGGGAGACATTGTAGAGGGGTCTTTGAGGCCTGGCTGAGATGTGCTGCATTTGGTTATTCTGAGGATGGTAGATGGTCCCTTGAGGCCTGGATGAGCTGATGTGTGTGAGAGGAGCTCTGACAGTTATAACATGTGCCTATGGCCTGGAGTAGTGAAGGAGCTGTAACCAGTCTTGTACCTTGTGAATCAGACCCTTCTCTTTTTACTTTCTTCCCCCTCTCTTCCAGATCAGTGTACTGTAGATACTTTCTTGATTTAACCACTGTAGAATTTTTATAGTTTATGCATCTGAATAATGGTCTTGTTAACCAGATTGCTCAAGAATGAAGAGAAAAGAGGTAACTTCTTTCAGTAGATGCTGAAAATAAAGGCATGCTACCAAGTTGGTCAAAGTAATGTTGCAGATATCACTGATTAATCATAAACATGCAGTGAAATCAAAGGAGTTCCATTACAAAGCACACACTTTCCAATTTTCACTGATTCCATAGGTGCATCACAGCAGAATTAGTTTCTTCTTGAATGGCTGGGAAGATGACAGCACACCTTTTGATTCAAGGATTCTTGTGGGAACAGTTGCAGATACTGCTGCTGATGGCACACTGAAAATTGGACAAAGCTTCACAGGTAAATCTCTTTCTTTAGTGGAATGCTGTAGAATAATAATCGAAGTAAGATATCACTGCATGTAAATAGAGGCTTTTTTTTTTTTGCCCAACATACGTATCCCTGAAGTAATTCTTTCTATTAATTTATAGTTGTTTTTTCCTGAGTAAATAGATGAAACTATTTCAGAATAAGATTATCCTAGATTGCATGCCTGTTTAAAGATGGTAGTAGAGATGAAGATTTTTGACTCTTCATATTCTTCAGTTCCATCAATACCTGTATTAACTACTTAGCAGAATGGGAACCATTCAACCTCCAAAGATGCCTGGTAGTATTACTGTTCATCAACATCTGGAATTTTGTATGTGCTACAGCATGATATGATCACTGCAGAACAGCTTCAGGATGTTTTCTTGCTCTCCACAAATTCTTGTCTCTGTAAATGTAAGAATACTGAATACTGACTATTTTCAGAAATGCCGGAGGTTGA
>VXAB01006467.1:208336-222176 GCA_013399175.1 Odontophorus gujanensis
AAGGAGCTGTAACCAGTCTTGTACCTTGTGAATCAGACCCTTCTCTTTTTACTTTCTTCCCCCTCTCTTCCAGATCAGTGTACTGTAGATACTTTCTTGATTTAACCACTGTAGAATTTTTATAGTTTATGCATCTGAATAATGGTCTTGTTAACCAGATTGCTCAAGAATGAAGAGAAAAGAGGTAACTTCTTTCAGTAGATGCTGAAAATAAAGGCATGCTACCAAGTTGGTCAAAGTAATGTTGCAGATATCACTGATTAATCATAAACATGCAGTGAAATCAAAGGAGTTCCATTACAAAGCACACACTTTCCAATTTTCACTGATTCCATAGGTGCATCACAGCAGAATTAGTTTCTTCTTGAATGGCTGGGAAGATGACAGCACACCTTTTGATTCAAGGATTCTTGTGGGAACAGTTGCAGATACTGCTGCTGATGGCACACTGAAAATTGGACAAAGCTTCACAGGTAAATCTCTTTCTTTAGTGGAATGCTGTAGAATAATAATCGAAGTAAGATATCACTGCATGTAAATAGAGGCTTTTTTTTTTTTGCCCAACATACGTATCCCTGAAGTAATTCTTTCTATTAATTTATAGTTGTTTTTTCCTGAGTAAATAGATGAAACTATTTCAGAATAAGATTATCCTAGATTGCATGCCTGTTTAAAGATGGTAGTAGAGATGAAGATTTTTGACTCTTCATATTCTTCAGTTCCATCAATACCTGTATTAACTACTTAGCAGAATGGGAACCATTCAACCTCCAAAGATGCCTGGTAGTATTACTGTTCATCAACATCTGGAATTTTGTATGTGCTACAGCATGATATGATCACTGCAGAACAGCTTCAGGATGTTTTCTTGCTCTCCACAAATTCTTGTCTCTGTAAATGTAAGAATACTGAATACTGACTATTTTCAGGAATGTCCGGAGTTTGAAACTAACTCCTAAATAGAGCTACCACTTGGCCTTATTGTGCTTTTGGGCAATGAAGTCATTCTCTTTCCTTTTTCTTAATGTTTATGTTTATGATTTTGATTTTTGAATACAGACTAACCAATAAATCTATAAAAGAAAGAAGTATTTTAAACTGCTTTTTATCTTTATTGTATAAATTGATAGGTACAGTTGTACCTGCTGTATCTCTTCTCTAATTAGAGGTGGCACATGGACTGGCTCATTACTTCTGTCTAATGAGCCGATCCTCGTGCCACCTCTCTAATCAGAAAAGAGATAGGTACAAAATGTTCTTATAAAGTTATTATAAATCATTCTTTTTTTTATTAAAAAAAAAAAGTTACTGCCCTCTATAATTTTGTCTAGATCCAAGATGGTTTCATTCAAGAGGGGTAATTGTGCAAGAGAGATCTGTCTGTTGGATTAAAGATGCTCTCAAGCAGTGAAAAGCTGCCTTCTTCTCAACAGAATTTAGTTATTTATAGTAATGTTTTTTAGGTTTAGACCAATTTGTTGGAAGAATGCAAGACTTTCGATTTTACCCAGTGGCACTTACAAACAGGTAAAGAAACTAATTTTTTTTTTAAACAAACATAAATGTGTGACAAGAAAATAAGTTATTTCATTTTTATGATTCAGTTTACTGGACATTTTCTCAAACATGATTTTTGGTCACAAAAATTTTGAGTTAAACTAAATTAAACCATATAATGTATTTTTCTTTTTAATTTTTGCTTAAGTTTATCTAGCGAAACTCGAAAGTAAATGTGTGCTTTCCTTGCTAGTGTTGTCCCTGTTATAACAGTACTTAGCAGGTGTTCTAGCAGATTTGATCCAGTTTTTGGATTCTAATGCTTGTAAGCTATCTAGGTGTTATAAACTTGTCATAATTCTGGCATAGTGTGTGCTGGTAAGCTTAGGCCTGTGATAAATGAGACTTACCAAGACTCCCCAGAGCTTCTTGTAACCTGTAGGGAATTTCTTCCTTAAATTTCTATGGACTGGGGTACTGCTTGGATGGTCTTATTTCTTCCGGAGAGTAAGGTTCTGCTACTGTTCCCAGATATGCAGCATTGTGAACAGTTGTCTCAAATTGTTTAGCCCCTACAGCAAAGCTTACTGGTAAGCTAACCTCCCTGTGTCAGGGATTTCTTTGTGCATCTGCAGTTGTTTGTCAGGCACAGTCTTTACTCCCACCTTCTCAGAAGCACTCATGGGGAAAATGCGTTGGTCTCAGAGGTGAGGAGGAGAGGACAGAGGGCCAATCCTGTTTAGACCAGTCCAAAACCAGTGAACCAGTGATCCAAAGGATGAAGACAGACATTCCAACTGGTCAACATGCTGATTTTGTGACTGCTAGCTTGGCTCCTGTACTTAGTGATTCCTTTCCTCCAGTTTCAGCTTCACTACAGCATCAGACATCTACGTACTGTATTCTTGTTGCTCACCCTCAAGCCTCTACCCTAAGAGGCTATTGTCTTAGTTCTTCATTTCTTTCTATATTAGGTTATCCTCATAAGCCACCAAAGACTTCTCTAGCTCAGCCCATATAGCCCTGGGCCAATTGCTTTGACATCCTCTATCCCCCAGGTCAAATTACAGTTGCCACTGCAATTTCTGTTGCCCTCCAGCCTCCCTTCCCAGTGTGTTTCAAAGAGATGTTACCTTTGCTATCCAGCTTGTGCTAGATTAATCTAGTCAATTCGAACTGGCCAGAAAAAGTCAGGTTCTATTTGTCTGCGTGGTGCTACTGGGTAGTCTAAGAGCAGCAACACTTGTGACTCCAGATCCTAAGGCTACTTAATGATAATCTTCTGATAAGATATAGAGCAGTTTCCTAGGAGCACTGGTGTCTGTAGGACATTACAATGAACTGATCTCCTGTGAATGTGAAGAATGAATATGCATCTGAATTTCAAATAGCATGGAAATCACGTTGGTTATATATTCTTTCAGAGCAATGCTTGTCCAATACTTTGAACTGATGTCACTGCAAAGAATATAGTTTAAAAATCAAAAGATGTTTTGCAAAGTGTTGCAAACTAATGATTCATAACTTTGTCAATGCAGTTTTATTCCCACAAATAACTCAAGTCAGAATGTTTGTGCAATAAACTGTGACTAAAAGTCTTTTTTATATGAATTAATTTGGGTCTATGTCTGTCTGAAAGGTCCTGTTACTTTGTGCTCTGTAAGATCTGTAGTGGCAGCTACTGATAAAATTAGGGAGATGGGAAAAATATTTTTTTTTTATTTAAAAAATGCATACCTTCTGGGTTTACAAAATCCTCTCACACCAGAAATGAACAAATAGAGGTTTATGTATTCTGCTCGTATCACTCANTAACTTCTTTCAGTAGATGCTGAAAATAAAGGCATGCTACCAAGTTGGTCAAAGTAATGTTGCAGATATCACTGATTAATCATAAACATGCAGTGAAATCAAAGGAGTTCCATTACAAAGCACACACTTTCCAATTTTCACTGATTCCATAGGTGCATCACAGCAGAATTAGTTTCTTCTTGAATGGCTGGGAAGATGACAGCACACCTTTTGATTCAAGGATTCTTGTGGGAACAGTTGCAGATACTGCTGCTGATGGCACACTGAAAATTGGACAAAGCTTCACAGGTAAATCTCTTTCTTTAGTGGAATGCTGTAGAATAATAATCGAAGTAAGATATCACTGCATGTAAATAGAGGCTTTTTTTTTTTTGCCCAACATACGTATCCCTGAAGTAATTCTTTCTATTAATTTATAGTTGTTTTTTCCTGAGTAAATAGATGAAACTATTTCAGAATAAGATTATCCTAGATTGCATGCCTGTTTAAAGATGGTAGTAGAGATGAAGATTTTTGACTCTTCATATTCTTCAGTTCCATCAATACCTGTATTAACTACTTAGCAGAATGGGAACCATTCAACCTCCAAAGATGCCTGGTAGTATTACTGTTCATCAACATCTGGAATTTTGTATGTGCTACAGCATGATATGATCACTGCAGAACAGCTTCAGGATGTTTTCTTGCTCTCCACAAATTCTTGTCTCTGTAAATGTAAGAATACTGAATACTGACTATTTTCAGGAATGTCCGGAGTTTGAAACTAACTCCTAAATAGAGCTACCACTTGGCCTTATTGTGCTTTTGGGCAATGAAGTCATTCTCTTTCCTTTTTCTTAATGTTTATGTTTATGATTTTGATTTTTGAATACAGACTAACCAATAAATCTATAAAAGAAAGAAGTATTTTAAACTGCTTTTTATCTTTATTGTATAAATTGATAGGTACAGTTGTACCTGCTGTATCTCTTCTCTAATTAGAGGTGGCACATGGACTGGCTCATTACTTCTGTCTAATGAGCCGATCCTCGTGCCACCTCTCTAATCAGAAAAGAGATAGGTACAAAATGTTCTTATAAAGTTATTATAAATCATTCTTTTTTTTATTAAAAAAAAAAAGTTACTGCCCTCTATAATTTTGTCTAGATCCAAGATGGTTTCATTCAAGAGGGGTAATTGTGCAAGAGAGATCTGTCTGTTGGATTAAAGATGCTCTCAAGCAGTGAAAAGCTGCCTTCTTCTCAACAGAATTTAGTTATTTATAGTAATGTTTTTTAGGTTTAGACCAATTTGTTGGAAGAATGCAAGACTTTCGATTTTACCCAATGGCACTTACAAACAGGTAAAGAAACTAATTTTTTTTTAAACAAACATAAATGTGTGACAAGAAAATAAGTTATTTCATTTTTATGACTCAGTTTACTGGACATTTTCTCAAACATGATTTTTGGTCACAAAAATTTTGAGTTAAACTAAATTAAACCATATAATGTATTTTTCTTTTTAATTTTTGCTTAAGTTTATCTAGCGAAACTCGAAAGTAAATGTGTGCTTTCCTTGCTAGTGTTGTCCCTGTTATAACAGTACTTAGCAGGTGTTCTAGCAGATTTGATCCAGTTTTTGGATTCTAATGCTTGTAAGCTATCTAGGTGTTATAAACTTGTCATAATTCTGGCATAGTGTGTGCTGGTAAGCTTAGGCCTGTGATAAATGAGACTTACCAAGACTCCCCAGAGCTTCTTGTAACCTGTAGGGAATTTCTTCCTTAAATTTCTATGGACTGGGGTACTGCTTGGATGGTCTTATTTCTTCCGGAGAGTAAGGTTCTGCTACTGTTCCCAGATATGCAGCATTGTGAACAGTTGTCTCAAATTGTTTAGCCCCTACAGCAAAGCTTACTGGTAAGCTAACCTCCCTGTGTCAGGGATTTCTTTGTGCATCTGCAGTTGTTTGTCAGGCACAGTCTTTACTCCCACCTTCTCAGAAGCACTCATGGGGAAAATGCGTTGGTCTCAGAGGTGAGGAGGAGAGGACAGAGGGCCAATCCTGTTTAGACCAGTCCAAAACCAGTGAACCAGTGATCCAAAGGATGAAGACAGACATTCCAACTGGTCAACATGCTGATTTTGTGACTGCCAGCTTGGCTCCTGTACTTAGTGATTCCTTTCCTCCAGTTTCAGCTTCACTACAGCATCAGACATCTACGTACTGTATTCTTGTTGCTCACCCTCAAGCCTCTACCCTAAGAGGCTATTGTCTTAGTTCTTCATTTCTTTCTATATTAGGTTATCCTCATAAGCCACCAAAGACTTCTCTAGCTCAGCCCATATAGCCCTGGGCCAATTGCTTTGACATCCTCTATCCCCCAGGTCAAATTACAGTTGCCACTGCAATTTCTGTTGCCCTCCAGCCTCCCTTCCCAGTGTGTTTCAAAGAGATGTTACCTTTGCTATCCAGCTTGTGCTAGATTAATCTAGTCAATTCGAACTGGCCAGAAAAAGTCAGGTTCTATTTGTCTGCGTGGTGCTACTGGGTAGTCTAAGAGCAGCAACACTTGTGACTCCAGATCCTAAGGCTACTTAATGATAATCTTCTGATAAGATATAGAGCAGTTTCCTAGGAGCACTGGTGTCTGTAGGACATTACAATGAACTGATCTCCTGTGAATGTGAAGAATGAATATGCATCTGAATTTCAAATAGCATGGAAATCACGTTGGTTATATATTCTTTCAGAGCAATGCTTGTCCAATACTTTGAACTGATGTCACTGCAAAGAATATAGTTTAAAAATCAAAAGATGTTTTGCAAAGTGTTGCAAACTAATGATTCATAACTTTGTCAATGCAGTTTTATTCCCACAAATAACTCAAGTCAGAATGTTTGTGCAATGTACTGTGACTAAAAGTCTTTTTTATATGAATTAATTTGGGTCTATGTCTGTCTGAAAGGTCCTGTTACTTTGTGCTCTGTAAGATCTGTAGTGGCAGCTACTGATAAAATTAGGGAGATGGGAAAAATATTTTTTTTTTATTTAAAAAATGCATACCTTCTGGGTTTACAAAATCCTCTCACACCAGAAATGAACAAATAGAGGTTTATGTATTCTGCTCGTATCACTCACCTATTGCTCTGCCCACGTATTTATTCAAATTGTTAATGTCACTGAGAACTAAGATAGTTCAAATGCTTTGACATAGGCTGTGAGAAGCTAGGGTGATCTCCGAGTGGGACAGCCAGTTTAGTGGACATAAATTACAGCTGACTAAAAGGGAAAATATTTTTATCTACGTTTACTAGGGTGCAGCATGATACTTCTCATGTTGTCTTTTTGGAGGGTTTGAGGACAGACATTAAATTCAAATTTGGTTATGGCTCATAAAATGCCTATGTTCTGGAATGGTTAAGACCAATGTCTAGCTGGAGTCAGACATGATGCTGTAATTAAATATCGGTAGGGATTTTCCCCTTGTACCTAGGGCTGACTTAATCCTATCTGAGAAGATGTCCTGAAAAGGAGCTTTTTTTTTTCTTGGCTCCATTTATCTGTGGAGCTCCATGTAATGCAGGTTGAACAACGAAAGCAACTTGAGCGCTTTCTCCTAGATGCCTTCCGAAGATGCCTGCTGCTTGCTATTGATTAAGTAGGGACCCTGGGTGGCCTGATTCCTAGCTGATTGCCCCATTTATATGAGATGAAACCAGGCCTTAGGGCTTCTAGAGTAATTTAAGTTGAATTTTATTTAATCTATGAGCCTGGAGGCACAAAATGACACTTGTCATTTTTTATCATGTATATAATTACTTTATGTGCTGTGACAGAGACATTTTGGAAGTATTCTCTGGAAAATTTCCTCATCTGCATACCCAGTCAGAGTGCCGCTGTCCTGGAAGTCATCCTCGGGTCCACCCTTTGATACAGAGGTACTGCATCCCTAATGGTGCAGATGATACCACTAACGACAGAGTGCTGAGACTGGATGCAGAAGCCCATCCTCTGTATTACATCAATGATGATGACATTGGGACCACCTGGATTTCATCTGTGTTTGCTAATGCTACAGGTCTGGATCATGGTGTTTCTATCACAATAGATTTACAAAATGGACAGTATCAGGTAATGAGAAGATTACACTTGCTATTTGTTAATTCAAACTAGGAAGAGATTTCGTATTCAGTTTGTTCAAAATTTTTGTGAAACTCATATCTTGTGAATTAAGATCTTTTCCTTAAGAGGCCAGAAAGAAAAATTCCATTATCAGAAGAAGGCAATGCACTGTAATTCTTGCTATGGGAGCTTTTCTTTTGATGCACCTTAACTCTTGTTTTAAGCAGTAATCTAGACTAGATATTCTAGTGTGAATATTTTGCATAGTCATCACTAGTTAGAAATTTGTTACTTTCTTTTAACTTGCTTTTTGTAAATTTCAGTTCGATTTTTGTAAGTTTCTACTTCAATTTTCTCTTGAAATTTGAGAGAGAATTTTAGATATGAAGTTGACTGCAGTCAAATGAAGTTTTAAAAGTCTGTGGCACACTGGAATGTCGTAAGAGATCTGGTTTTTTTTGTTTTTTTCTTTGTTATTAATGTGGAAAAGGTGAAGCATATGATGGGAGGTTTTGGCCACACAAATAAGAATGTCTGTTATTTAAGTCAGTTCAAATACATGTGAAGCTTTAAAACTGACTTGTCGCAAAAAAAAAAATTCTAACATTACATGGTGAGGAAAATCCTGTTCAACAGAATATGAGTATCAGGCTGGATATAAAACTGATGATGGATAGATTCCTTGAATGCCCTTCATTTTTGTCAAAATTAATATCAGTAAGAAATTATGAATGGCCTTGTATTGCAGTTTCAAACGGTCTACAAGAAAACAATGAACAACTTTGATGCAACAGTTCAGTTGCTCTGTAATAATATCTGAGAGCAAAGTGTTTGTTTAACAAAAATTTGTCTTTAATTTGCAATATATGAACTGAAATACTTGTTCTTTATTCTGTAGATGTTAAGTACTGTCACACTGAAATAAAAGTAGTGTTGATAATCTAATTTTATAACACAATCATTAATATCAATTAATACTTTTGCTCTCTTCTTGTAGGTGTTCTATATTATACTGCAGTTCTTTAGTCCACATCCGGAAGCAATAAGAATTGAAAGAAAAAAAAGAGATGATCTTAACTGGGAAGACTGGCAGTATTTTGCTAAAAATTGCAGTATTTTTGGAATGGATAACAATGGATCTCTAGAAAAACCAGACTCTGTCAACTGTCTCCAGCTTCCTAGGTATGAGGGGGTATTATCTTCATATTACAGATGCTCTGAACAGGTAGCATCCTGACACAATTCATTTCCATGTCCTACTGAGATAGAATCTTTTAATTTGGTATATTCATTTATTATGGGCTTCTAGATATATATATAAGATCCAAAATCTAACCTTTTGATTGAAGATCACCAGAAGGTCATCTGTCATTTTTATCAGATTTCAGACATTGAGGAATGTGACACAATTGACTCTCATTTTTGAGCTAAACTTGAGATTGTGTATGTTTGTGTTGTGTGGGACTGTTATTGTCCCTAGAATTAGGGAACAGTGAGATAAAGAGTAGAGGAAGACACAGTTAATGGATTGGTTATACCTGTGTAGTGAGTACGAACATATTCCTTCTGATAATTATTCTGTGCATCCATGCTCTCTGGGACTGTAACTTGTTCCGGAGCTTAGAAAAGAGGGCAAAAACTTAAGAACAAAATCCAGGCATTTGACCTTACTACTAATCATGCAAAACACGTGAGAAATAGGTTCAAAATTGAAACTTTAAGCTTTTTAATTTTTCTAAGGAAGAATGAGGCTAAAATCTCAAGGGTGAACCAAGAAAGGTCATTACTTCAGGAACACGTTGCAAACCTTTTTACTAGACTGTTAGCATGTAAATTTAAATATTTTAACATATTATACATGAATATAGTATCTATATATAATACATTATATATAGTTTTACACACACGTGCATATGTATATGTATATAGCTATATACATGCACAAATCTTTGCTCCTATAGGTATTCAAATTCACTATCTCTTGCCTGACTTCAGATGCTAGACAATATTAGGCTTCTTACTAATCTGGAAAACAGTCAGAAAATGCAGTACCAGGTGCTGTAGGCAGTATTTTTATTATTATTTCTGGTGCCTTCCTAAGACTATTCAAATGTCTGCTCTCCAGGAGTTCAGAATTCTGGAGAGAATGCAGAATCATTTAAAAGTTAAGGAATTTACTCTGTAAATACTGAGGATTCCATGAACTGAAAGAAGAGCTGATGTGGCAATAATGTTCAATGTCTGTTTTCCACCACACCCCTTGCTTTTAAGTGCCAATATGTGTGACCGAGCTGTCTGTAGAGGTTTTAGACAGGAGTGTTTGTACCCTGGTGGCCACAGATGCTTAGGATGGCACGGATGGCAGGTGACCTTGGCTTTGAAATCCCTAGTGTAGCTCAAACCTTCATAGTTTGGTGATCATGGGCCTAGTGCCTAATGAACTTCTAGTTTCCTGGAGGAAATGAAAGTTAAGTTTTTTTTTTTTTCTTATCTTGTACCACCTCTGTAAGTCAGGATTTGCTCGTTGTCCTTTATCTGACCCAGAGGCTTTTGTGCCTTTGCTTATTCTGAATTTGCTAATTCTGAATAGGGTGATTCATGGTTTATCTTGTTTTACAGTTTTTTTTTTTTTTCTGGTAAGTTGCATGTGGGAACTCTAAGATCTTGATATCTTGTTTATGTAGGTGATGCTGGCCTTACAGTTCTGCAGTTCCTTCTGGTACTTCCATACCAAGATGGTGTCATTCATCAACTATTTGCACAAGACTTAACTTTTCTATTACAGCACTTAAAATTGTACACTTTTCTTCCATGGCATGGTTTTCTATGGAGGGGTTGAGAGGAAGTATTCCCCCAAAGGAGCATGCAAATATATTCCACTAACATTTTTATGAGGCATTGACCTGGACAGGGACACAGCAAATTCAACGATCCTTCATAAAGATAGGAGAGTAAGGCTCAGTAGATGCAGTCTACCTATGAATCTCACCCTTGAAAGGCTCAGAGTTCTTCCAAAGTGAAGAAAATCAGAGTTTTGAATGTTGTATGTCAGTGCCAATTTTAAATCTGTAGGTGTGGAAAGATGCAGGCATTCTTACATGTTGTGGATGCAAGTTCTACTTACTGTTAAGCTCTGTCTAGTACATGCACCAATGTGAGAGATCACTCATTCCAAACTGCGTAAGCATGAGATCTATATGTACTTGTTTCCTCAGCCTTTCCTTGACTTCTGAGGAATTTCTTTCCTCTTGTTAGGCTTAAACATACAGTTTTACTCTCAACTCCACTGCATTCCACTGAGCTCTTTCACTGCACTCACAGGAAGGTATAATGTACTATATCTGTAACTCTGCTCACTCATTGTAATAATATGATATATTCCAGTGGCTCTGAAATTCAAAGTATCTGTAGTTTTTCTTAATGTGTTCAGGTAAATAATTGACAATTATTAATTGTTAGTCATCAGAGGAATTCCTTATGTAGTTCAAGCATAGTTCATATTTCTTAGAGACACCATTAAACTTCTAAAAAATTTAGTCTAGATGCCACTGTATCAGTGTTAACAATTAAATCATATTTTGAAGTTGTCTTTAAGGTGATTTAGTTTAATTGGAAACTTAGGGTCCAGAGAAGACTGTGGGAGTCTGGGGAAAGCAGGCATTTAAAATATGTTGGTTTTTTTTCCTCTTCCTCGAATTTCAGTAACTAGGAATTCTGTGGCGTAAGAACTTTCTCTAGTAAGAACTGTATTATTTCTGAATGAAAACCAACCAAACAAAACTATGTAACATAACATGGAGACCTTCTCTGAGGAAAAAAGATATTGAGGTTTGGAGTTTTTAATGTATGTGACATTCTGATTTTCAATTGTCATTCTTTATTTTAACAGCTTTACTCCGTATTCTCACAGTAATCTAACTTTTAGTGTTCTTACTCCGGAACCAAATCACCGACCTGGTTACAATGATTTTTACAATACTCCATCTCTGCAAGAATTTGTAAAAGCTACACAAGTGAGGATTCATCTGCGTGGCCAGTATCATACCAATGAGTCTTGGGTAAATTTTAGGCATAGATACTATGGAGTTAATGAAGTTACGGTCAGTGGAAGGTAGGTTTTACTGAAACTCCTCCTTCATCCCCACTTATCACTGCCTCCAACTATTAAAGCTGTGCAAAGTATGTGATTACTCGCCTGAAATTTTTTTGAAGTTGTTCTGCTTTTACATTTATGAATAAGGAGGCAATTTTGTCTGAAGCAGTACATCAAGTTAGGGATGATTGGTGTGCTGTTTTTTTCCTAAAGCATTTGCTCTCATGTTATTTTAAAATTAATAATACTTATTGCAAAAATCTATCAAAATTAATCCTTTCCTTGGAATTACTCATGCCTCCTAGCAAAAACTTAAGATTGAAACCATGGCTTGTGTTTCACTCTAGTAGTCCTTCCAAGTTTCATTATAGATACTCAGATGTGGCAATTTCAACAGTTGTAATCCACAGCTCTTTCTTCATTTTAGCTTCAACTGTCCATTAAAACTGAGCAGCTGTGAGTGAATGTGCTACATTATCTGTAAATGATAACTTTATTGTATACAAGTGTTCTGTCTAGTGAAAGGGTTAATTATGCCCTGTAGATAACATGCAAATTTGGCAATGAAATGTTTCCATGAAACATGGTGCAAGTTTTTATTAATAAGTATTATTTCTGAAATTATTTTGAGGAAGAAACCTATCAAAGTTCACATTTACCTTAAACTTTTCTATGCTGCTAATATTTTGATTATTGATTTATGTTTTGTTAATTCTTTTTACTAAGACAGCTACAATCTTCTTGATTGTCATAGTAAAATTATTTCAGCAGTGATTTCTAAAAGCAATACCATGACTCCAAAAGATCTGCCCTTCTGATAGTGATTGTTACTTTCTATGAAGTAGTACTTTATAAAGGTTTTATTTTAATAAAAATTGGGCATTTTAACCAAGATCAAATAATCTGTTACTGTGCTTGATATAGTTAAGATTCCTTAAAATATAGTCTTATTGTAGGAGTTAACATTGAAAAACTGACATTTTATGAATGCGTATTACATATTGAAATACAGTTTTAATTACCTATTATGTAAGGTAAAAGTAGTTCTGATACATAATGGTTTTTATTTTCTTGGAAAGCAGTTCTTGATACTTACAAACGTGTTCAATGAAGTCATTTTTCAAGTTACTCCATTTAAGAACATTCTTGTGTTTATTTGTTTATCAAAAAGTCAGATGTTTTTAATAAAGTAAAAATTATCTTCATGATTGTTATATATCATTGCAATGGTGTTCCATGTGCTCAACTTTTAATTTGCTACTTCTTGTTCATTCAGGTGTAATTGCCATGGCCATGCAGATAATTGTGACACAGTGGTGGAACCATACAGGTGTCTGTGCATCAAGGAGAGCTATACGGAAGGAAATAATGTTAGTATTTTCTTTGTGTGTCTACTTTACCAATGAACTATCAAATCTTGTATTTTAGACCTGGGAATATATGTGTATGTATGTTAATGTTTCCTTAATTTTCATTGGAAAAGTTACTATTGCAGATTTTATATTAAATTAAAATAACACACACACAACGATTAGATAAAATCTAGACAGTCTATTCTTACTGTGGCTTTGCTTTGCTCTTAGTAACAGCATTTCTCAATAATAAGGAATTTTGTGAGGTACAGTATGTAGCTGGAACTTGTCAAGTTGTAAAGTTTTAATTTCCCAACTAATTTTACTAGTTTTAATCTTGGTCAGGGAGAACCAGAGTGAGTATCTTTAATATAGGACATTTACAGGAAAAAAATAAATGAAGAAGGTGGACCTTTTTTCTTGTGAAATGAAAGACAAGCTCCATGGGGTTTTATTTCATTTTCTTTCCTATTCTGGCCTCTCAAAATCTGAAATTCATTTTTAATCTCTCTCTTTTCCCCATAGTCCCAAATTTAATGCTTGCTTATTTCTTCTTCAAAGAATATTTTCGTTATTTAAGACAAATCCCCTATGGCATGTTGAATATCGTAACACGGTGATGTAAATAACCAAACTGAAGTATTTTTAATGAATTATGCAGGGTTTTAGTTCCTGGTATTGCTTTGCTGTGCAACAGCTATCCAGATGTATATGCCAGATAAATTCAAGATGGTGATTTTAGCTGTATTAAGTGTAAATGTGACAAGGACATACTCCACCATATGTTAAGAGCTTGTCAAGGAATCTTAGATTTCTGGTCCAAGATACTCTAAAAAATAATCTTGTACACCTCTGTTCTGATGACTAATTTCCAGCACAGGTTGAAAATTTAGCTTCACTGCTCACAGTGCCATTTCTTCTCAAATGTTTGCCAGTCTTCTTCCCTCCTGCACCAACACTCTGCCCCCCCCCCCCCCGC